>JAIUZE010034474.1:0-13774 GCA_022085475.1 Heliosperma pusillum | reverse complement strand
ATGATTATTTGTTACATTTATGGAGAATACTTCAGGTACACATGGCTTGGGTTGCAGAAGCATAATGGTGAGACATTCAAAGTCTTTGTACAATAGAAGACTTTGAAGAAAAATAATGAAGGTAAGAAGATAAAAAAGCTACGAACATGCAACGAGTCCGCTTTCAGAAATTCGATGAGTTCTGTAAGAATAAGGGTATTTCAAGGTATCATACCGTTGTGGGTACACCACAACAGAATGGGGTAGCAGGACAAATGAATCAGACATTGTTAAAGAGAGTTCGATGCATGCTCTCTAATGCAGGTCTTGTTATCTAGAAGGTATTTGAGTGCAGTTGTGCTTATAGCTTGTTACGTGATCAATCGTGGGCCTCTGACAACATCAAATTGAGTCGCGTCATTTAGGGTAATTCAGTTACTTATTAATGTTAATTTATGGGTCTTTAGTACTCCTTATGTATTATGTACTTCTCTTAGCCTTTTGTTATCATTTCATTTTATTAGATTATTTTGGAAAGTGATCAATGTTAAGCATTGAAATGTATGCCAATAAGGTGCACATTTGTGAGGTTTTGGTTGTTGTGTGTTATTTTGGAAGCTTTGGCATGCAAAAACAAGATCAAAATGAAGATTTGAAGTCTCGGTTTCGCAAGGGTCAACTTCAAACGGGAATATCTTGAGTTCTAGACCTCGTATCGATGCAAGGCCAAGTGGAGGTGATTGCTTATCCTTTTATATTTCCAACGGTAGGTCGTACGCCTCAAATGACCAAGAAACGATAGAGATATGGCTCTCGCACAAGCATACTGCAAATCTGAAAAACGCTGAAGCTGCCCACGTCACATGACGCTGCCTGCGCTTTTCCCTGCATCCGCGAACTCAAAAATCAACTATTCTAGTATTTTGAAGGCTCTCTTTTGTGTGAACTTGAAGGGTATAAATACCCAACATTTATCACTTATCTAGGGTACCAAAAAACATCTCATATCATACTTGAAACTTGAATATCATATTTGTTCATCTTTTTAATTCTCTTATTTTTAGAACTTTGAATATTTGAGTTTGTAATATTTTGGTTATGGAAGGCTAATCCTTCAATACTTGATGTAATTTGAACACGTTCACACCTTTAGTATTGTATTACTCTCTAATCCTCTTCTTCTTTATTTAAAATCTTTTTCTTGTGTTAATCTTTCATGTTGAGTAGATGAATGTTTAGTTTGACTAGCTTTACATTTAGTTTGCTTAATTAATGCTTGTTCTTGGTAGGAATTATCACCTTATACTTGAATGTTTGAAGCAAAGACAAAAGATTGCCACTTGGACTTGAAGTTGGAGTCTTTTGAGTGGAAAATGATATGTTGTGTAACTTTAACATGGTTTAGTGTTGTGTTACATGATTCTAGGTTAATCCTTTGATTTAATTCTTAAAGCTTGCTTCTTTAGTCGTGCTTATGTTTTAATAAGTATTGATTAATCTGTAAAGGGTTACTCTTGGATGTTTTAATTCATGTTGACTATTTTCTTAGGAGGTAGTATTAGATAGATGAAGAGAAGAGTATAAAGGAGTCAACTTTGCTAAATGTTGTGTATCTTGGAATAATTTCACTAAGTATTTGTCTCATATTGATATCTTGCATACAAGGTGTTTGTTCTATTGTCTAGCCTAGAAAGTTCATATCTTTGGCTTGTGAGTCATCTTTTTAACCAAATTTCTTCTTATATGTTAATCTACATGTTTTCTCATTGTGAATATCGTTGTATGTGATTATTAGCAATTAGTGTCTTAATTAGTGATTAGAGTCTTAATTAGTATTTACTTTCTTAATTAGCCTTTATTAAGAGTTTAGTAGTTAGCTTAGCTATTTACCGCTTTCCCTTGGGTTCGACCCTTTACTTACCCTTACTACCCTTTTATTTAGGATGGTTTGAGTCTAGTTAAGGTAATATAAATTGTTATTTGGCCATGCTAATTTACGGAGTTAACGACACCGGTTTTTAGCTCGTCAGCCTCATATGGGAATAGGCTGCAATATTTTTTATGAGTTATGGGACAACAATGTACCAGAATACTCTTCACTTAGAGTCTTCAGATGTGTAGTTTATTATCAAGAAAAAGATAGTAAGTTGGATCCAATGGTTAGGAAGGGATGTTTTCTAGAATATGGAGATGAAGTTAATGGGTTCAATATTTGGAATCCTTCAGAGAGTCGTGGTATTATTAGACGTGATGTTAACTTTGATGAAAAATACATGTTTGTTTTCGAGGAGGTGTCCAAGGGTATTGATAAGAGTAAGAATGTCGAGAAAGAGGTGGAATTTTAGGTGGCCATTGCCGCTTTATCTATGTTGCCACGAGTCGCGATTAAGAAGGATGCCAAACCGGTTACTTCTAGTCATGTGACTACTCTATATGAGGAGGAAAGTCACCTAGAAGAGTCTTTTAGTTAACCAACTGATCTCATTGTGTTTCCTAAACATGTAAGCAAGAAGACCAGTTGGTTGATTGAGGAGATTGAGGGCCGCAAAGTTTGTGACAATAATTCAAATGTTGAAGAGATAGTTGGTTATGCATTACAGGTACGTGATAAAATTGAGTCTGCAGAACCATCATCTCATACAGAAACAATTGTTAGTAGTGAGTCGGTGCAATTACTTACTACTATCGGTGAATAGATGGAGTATCTTTACAAGAATAATACTTCGGGACTTGTGCCACCACCTAAAGGGATAAAATTGATAGGTTGCAAATGGGTTTTCAAGAAAAAAAAAGGAAGGAAGTTCAGAGGCTAAGACAGTTAGATACAAGGCTAGACTCGTTGCAAAGGGGTTCAGTTAGATAGAGGGTCTTGCTTATGTGGAGATTATCTCTTCTGTTGTGAGACACATTTTCTGTTTTACTGTTATTAGCGATAATGGCACATTATGATTATGAGCTTGAGCAATTGGATGTCAAGATCGCTTTCCTGCGTGGTGCGTTAGAGGAATAAATTATAACGAAGCAGACATAAGGGTTCGAAATTCCAGGGACATAGAACTTTGTTTGTCATTTGAAGAAGTACTTGTATGGGATAAATCAATCACCGAGGCAATGGTACATAACATTTGACACTTTTATGGTAGAGCATGGCTTTAAGAGCAACCCATATGATTGTTATGTTTATTATAGCAAGTAGAAGGATCTTTAATTTATTTACTCTTATATGTTGATGACATGCTTATTGCTGCGACGGCAAGGTCAAATGATGATAATTTGAAGGAGCTACTCAATTAAGAGTTCGATATGAAGGATTTAGGGTTCGCGAAGAAGATATTAGGGATGGAGATTTACAGGGATCTTTCTAAAAGAAAGCTTTTCTTGTCTCAGAAAGGCTACTTTAAGATGATACTTGGTCATTGTGGTATGAGTACTGCTAAACCTCTAGATACTTCCTATAATGTAGGTAAGTTAACTATATTTTTTGCGCCTTCTGAGAAGTCTTATATGTCAACAGTTCCCTATGCTAGTGGAGTTGGAATTTTAATGTATGTCATGGATTGTATTAGGCCTGATATTGCACTAGCAGTTAATGTTGTTAACATGTTTATGGCACAACCTGGCAAAGTACACTGGGTAGCGGTAAAGAGAATTTTTTGCTATATGAGTGGAATGGCAAATGTTGAACTCGTTTATGGGAATAATATTGAGTGCTTGGTTTTTAGATATTCTGATTTCAACTATGTTGCAAATGTAGATAGCAGGCAATCCGTAACTGGTTATGTATTTACATTTGGTGGAAGTCTACTCTTCAATCTTCTGTGACTTTGTCAACCACGGAGGCAGAGGACATGGTTGTACTACAGTTACTAAAGAGGCTATATGGTTAAAGGGGATCATAAGAGCATCTCCAATGGTTTAGCTTGAGGACTTGCTTGCAATATTAGAAAATTGCAAGCTAGTAGCTTAACCATTGGAGTTGTCCATGTAGACTAGCTTATCTCAAATGGACCCACAAAATTTTTAAGCTACTAGCTCCATGGAGCTAGTTGCTTGAAAGGACCCACATGACAATATAACCAATTGGAAAATTGTTATTTCAGTAATAAAGTTTTAATTTTATGATAAAATTTGGAAATTGAATAAGTTAATAGAGAAGTGTGTTAAGTGGGTCCAATCAAGCTAGTAAGAAGTTGGCTAATCCATTGGAGTAAATTGTGACTTAAACTTGTTGTAGCTTAAAAAAATGAAGTGGCAAAGGTAAGTTAGTAGTAACTAACTTACCATTGAAGATGCTCTAAGTAAGCTTGGTCTACATCAAGAGATCACTTTGTAGTATTGTGATAGCTTGAGTGATATCTGTTTAGCGAAGGGTCGGATGCATCATGATAGAACCAAACATATATATGTCGTATATCATATTCTGAGAAATGAGAGGAAAAATTAAGGTAAAGAAAAAATTGGGAACAACTGACAATCCTGCATATTGCTTCACTTAGCCGGTTCCATTCAGCAAGTTCAAACATTGTTTTGGCTTGTTTAATATAGACAGTTATGTCTAGAACTTTCAAGGTGCTGAGCTCGAGGTAGAGCCTTGAACAGCTCGGTCCAGGGTTAAGTGGACGAAGGCCTAGTCTATCGCTAATTGGATGGCAGGCCCAGTTTAGGGTATATTGCATGATTATAGACTTAAGGTGGAGTCTATGGTTTTCTAGTGTGAGAGCTTATTTGCTTATACATGGAAGATACTTGTTTGCTTGGGAGTGACATGTATAGTGCTTAAGTGGTTTGGAAGTCGTTTGCTAAATGTGACTGTTCAAGTCAAGGTGGAGAATTGTTATATGTGACTTGTATGTCGCTTACGAAATATTTCGGAGCAATATTAAAGAAAAATAAGCTAAGGAAGAAAAAAAAAAAAGTAAGACGGAGGTTTGGTCGTGCATGTTAGGTGTTAACTCAATGGGAATTGTCTTGACATTATTTTTACGTGACTTTACCCTGGGTCTTAGGAAATTAGTGGACCCCTCCACTTTCCTAATCTAAGTTACCTATGATGTCAAGTTTTTTGTGATTTTCCTTGGTTAGTTTTTATTAAGTTTGTTAATTAGTTTCCTAATTAGATTAGTGTTTGTTATGGTGGTAGCTTACTATATAAACACTAACTTAAATATTCTGAAGAGGCAAATCGAGAAAAAATCTGTGCTCATCTTTTTATAATCTATAGTTCTCCCGACATAGTGGAATATCCCTTGCCCATGTGAACGTAGCTATCATATTGATAGTGAACCAAGTAAATATTGTGTCTTTTTTTTTTGCATCTACTCTAGATTGCTTCCGCGCACAACAATATAACTGAAAACATTAAAGCATAAAAATATGATAAGATGAAACACAACTAATTAAAGAACGGTGGCTAATGCGAATATAAGTTGGAAAAAATTATGGGTTGTGCACTATATTATATACATGTTAAATTTCTAGGACTTATAAAACAATATATAGTGAATTACGAAAAAAAAAAAAAGGAAAAATGAAGTAGGTGGAATATATATGAACAGAACATTAGTTAGATTCCTACTGAAAGATGCACCTTAACCCCTCCGACACTTTGCACTAATGAATCAGTTATACACTAACTTAGCCTTAATGATGTCCCTAGTTATGGAGGCCATGTTCCCACATTCTTAATATTCCGAGCTTAGCCACTACTAACAATAAAAGATTGTAAAACAATCTACAACCGTTTAACACAAGAATTTTTGTTTTTTTAGCAACAAATTTTTTTTTTAATATAAGACAACAATTAAGTATGCAAACTTTTCGAGCAGAAATTTAAAAGAATTAATCATTACTTCTTTACAAGTTTGGTCCATTATAAATGATGTATTTAATTTACTCTTTTAGATTCACAATTTTTGGTTAGTTCAATTATATATGCCATCTAGAAATTAAAAATATTCAAAAGTTATTGTGTGTTTGTATGTTTGATAAAACTTAATCATGTTAAGTGGAAGAAATAGATAAATAAATTTGACTGTTACTAACCAAATAAAACGAAATAACAACCAAACACTTAATATTATTACTTGGACTTAAACAATATTAGTTCAATGGTTGCATTTTGTCGCAAATATCATATACGTCACTTAAAACTATTAATACCAAATTTTAGATGTTAACTATAATACATATTTATTGAAATAAGAAATTTTCAATATGTTGATTAATTAAGTTTAAGAAAAACCATACTATACAAAATAAATTATGAAATTAAGAAATGGATTTTTTTGTGAAAAATTATATATAATGTGAAGATAATTTCAAATTTAATGTTTGTTTTTTTTTTTTTTCATTGAACTAAAATATACGAAGTATTTTAAATTACGTTTCCTAAATGCTTATAAAATTTACGATATATATTTCAATTGCTCACCTTTTATTTCTAGTTTTTCGTTATTTTTAGTAATATTTTTATTTTATTTAATATGTTATAACTTTTACCGTAGGCTTCTCTTAATTACCGCATTTTTTGTGGGTCTTGGTGGTATGATGTCTATTTGCATAATACTTTGAAAGCTAAGAGTATTATTTAACAAACAAGAGAGATAAAAGAAGAAGAGACTCATAGTCTTAGATCGCAGTCGCTAATACATGGTAACTGAAGTATACAAACTTTATGATACAACTCATTAGTCGTATGTAATTGAAGAGAATTAGTATTATTTGGTTGGATTATGGAACTTAATTGTAAAATATTTGTTAGTGAATTTTTGAAAAAATAATTGAGTTTGTATTTGTGAAATATAATTATGTTTTCGTTAGCTTGTGGGTCAGGTTTTGTGTTAAAGACGGAACTAAGCTTTATAATAGGTGGGCTTTACTTGGTTTCTTCCCAGACTCGCTTTGACTTGGGTTATTTGTTGACTTTCTTTTGAACAGTATTTAAGCCTTTTATTTTAGTTTTAGAAAGCACATATGCAATCTTGGAGAAAACCCTAATGTTATCTTAGCAATTATTATGCAAGGCTAACCCTTCTCGTTCTTAATTCGAGCTCGTTGAAACTCCGCTAATTACTCGTGAGATTGTTATTTTTTATTTAATCTTAAGTATTGTTTAATTCCTTATTTTAACATTCATTTATATAATCGTCTCAATTACTTTGTCATTATTTTTTTTCACCAACCCCCCTACCACCACCACACACACACACACCAAGCCTAAGCAAAGCTTTTGAAAATTTCACAATTATGAATCTTAATTCGCAATGCACGAGTAACTTTTTTTTATTAAAAATTTCTGTAATATGAGTGTTTGATTAATTGGATGATTCTTTTATAATTAAAATTATGTTTTTCAAAATTAGGGTTTAAAGTGGTTTTGGGATAGGGATAACGCCTTGGCAGATTGTGGTGATAGGCATCAAACAGTTGCTGACAACGGGTTTGCCAATAGTGGGTTTAAGGTGGTTCAAACTTAGGTAGATTTATAGCAATCAATTTGGAATCGGTTTTACAAGCCCAATGAATAATAGTACTGGAGACTTCAATCACACAAATGTGTCGTTAAGTAGTTTTGGGGATAATGTGTCTGATGATGTCTTTGTTAAAAGAGGTTGATTCTCCTCAAATTTGGCAAGAATGGTGTTCAAGGGTGGAGATTGACGTCGGTGTCGGTGGTCGGTGGGACAGATATGGTTCACGGGTTGAGTTTTTTTTTTAAAGTATTAGACCATCCCCAAGCAAGGTCAATTGCTAGGTCATGACCTTGCTTGGTCATATTAATGACTTAATTAAGAAAATACAATGGTGACCTTTGATTGCTAATTTGTGACCTTCTCCAATAAAAGGTCAATTTGTGACCATATTTAAACAAAATTGACCACCTTGTGACCTTCTAGGTGTTTATTTTTTATTGGTTGAGCAATTAAAAAATAATAATTGTTAGAAAAATAATTGTAAAAGTAAGAGGGAAAAGTGGGGTAGAGAATGTGAGAAGTGAAAAATGATTGAGTTGATGACCTAGGTCGTGACCTTCTGCTTGAGAGGGTGAAAGTAGGTCAAGATAAATAAAGTGGGATTAAGAATAAAACCGGGTCGCGACCTAATTAGCGCGACCTCTGCTTGGGGATGGTCTTATATGTAAATGAAAATGGGAGGCAATGTTGGGAATAACGTGTATGATAGTAAATTGAGTGAATGGAATAACATATCTCTTTTATGGGTGTTTGGTTGGGGCATTTGGAATGGAGTTTGAATTCCAAGAGGTTCTAAACTATTCCAACCCCTTAAAATCTCATACCCAAGTCTCACCCCATGATTCTAACTCCATCTCCCACATCCAAACCCTATATCTGTAAAAACAAAAAAAATTGAGTGTGCTATTAACCTATTCTCCATTGATAACTCCCTTAAACTCCATTATCACGTCCGTCTGAGCCTTCAAGTTTTTTTTTTTTAAATTACATATTGTGTATGCACTGCACTGGCGGTGCTATTAGAGTTGGCAGTCGGGCCAAATGCACGACAGGCGGCACGGGTCCGGCACGAATCCGACCCAACACGGCAAGAGCCCGAGCGAAAGTTCGGGCCGGCACGGGTCCGGCACGACGGGTAGGGAGGCGGGCCACGGTGCGGCTAATGGAGAAATCCCTGTGCCAAGGCACGGCCCGGCACGGGCACGGGGTGGCACGACCCGAGATAGGCACGGCGGGCCTGACACGGCGGCACGGCCCAAGCACGGGGTCTCATTCGAATTTATAATTAATTACGTTAATATTTATAATTAATTACATTAATATTTAGTTGATTATACATTATTAATTAAGTAACTAATAAAGTATATATTTTTAAATCATTATTAATATTTCTTATTCATTATTCATAATTTATTTATTAAAAAATCAATTTTTTTAAAAAATAAAATAAAATTACATTGGGTCGGCCCGGGTCAGGCACGACCGAGCCCACGGGCCAGGCACGGCACGTGACCGTTTTTCCCGGGCCAATGGTCGGGCTGCGGCAGCGGGTAGAGGTGGTCGGGCCGGCACGGCGCGGCCCAGTGGACCGACGGACCGGGCCAAAATTTGGGGCTGGCACGACGGGCCGGGGCGCGGGCCGGCACGACACGGCCCACCGCCTACTCTAGGTGCTATTTGATCTTGAGGATTTTTTTTCTTTTCTTTTTTAGTAATTGTTTCTTTTTAAAAATGTGATTATTAGTTCTAACTGTTTCTTTATGAAATTTTATACATAAATGCACATAAGTTACTCTTCGAATGAAGTAGTATTCTTTTTACAATTTCTATGGGTAATATCATAACAATTTGTTCCCGTTATGACTTATTAATACATAGATATCATATATATGTAATTATAACTCATGGTTATATAATCATCATTCATTTTTTATTTGTCTTATATTTATGTGCGTGTTGTTAATGTACATGTTATTTAGACTACCATACTTTCCATAACATTTTTTGTGATTCTTTTGGGTTTTCGAATATTTTGTTGTTGTCGTATTATATAAACATGCTCAATAAAGTTTTATTGAGTATTTTGGATTCTTGCTATTGTTATTTCTTATATTAGTTAATTTTTTTTATAAATAACATTGTAGGTGTTATTTATGATGAAGAAAAAAAATTATTTGAAAATCATTCCGTATGAGAACCAAACAACATGAATGACATTTACAATCCATTCCAAGCATCATACCAAACAAACAATCCTCTATATACTAAAAGAATACAAAAAAAGTTAAAATGTTTTCCCTCCAAAATGCACTTTCTTAAATAAGGCAACAAATGAGATTAGTTTCTTTATTTAATTAATCTTTATATTTTCATTAACAAAAAATCTCTTCATGAAATTATAATTTATTTTAATCAAACTTTAAACAATAATATTTTAATAAAAATAAAATAACATTCGTATAAACATATAAACAACAAATGCTAAATGTTTTTTAGTGTAACTATAGAAAAATGATTTAATACAAATTACTCTGTAAAAACAAAAATATACATTGTTGTTATAACTAAGCTTAATTAAAAAAATAAACATTTCTTGACATTACTCAAATTTCCTTATTATATTTGTGAGTCGATTTATTTCTCAAAATAAAGTACATCAACGTGAAATTTGAACATTAATGGAGTGTTAATTTTATTTATAATTAATACACTAAAAAGAAAAAAATCTGTATATAAGAGTTTATATTGTGCGAGATCAAAACTAGTGTTTCGATCAGTGAGTAGTTAAGTTAACTAGATTTTACCCAAGTGAGAGGTAATCATGTTACAATCATATTATTATACTAAAAAATGAGTAATATACTCCATCTTTCCCAATCATATATTTATTTTTTATTAAATACCCCCTCAAAAAATATTTAAAAAAAGGTATACAAATGAATGGAGCGGAGGAAATATCAGGTTTTATCAAAATATTTGTAGATTTAATATTGCTACCATTTTGTGATAAAAAGTTTCCAACAAGTTGTAAATGTAAACAATTATTTTAATTTGTTTTTAGTCTTTCTGAGCTTTATTTTATTAAACAAATTTAATCATAGTATTTTACATTAAATTTTCTTAAACTTGTAAAGCCGTGATCTTTGGCCATGACATATTTGTTCTACTGGTTGAACATTTTTGAATAGTTGGTGTGCCCATAAAGATAATTGATCAAGTCCTTAATGACCACCTCCAACTTTACACAGACCTTTTAATTGATGATGAATGATGGAATTGTATTCTAAATTTCTAACCAAGAGCAAAGAAACTTAAAAAACCTCAAGTGAGTGTTAATATCATTCTCTCTGTTGCGATGAATTTCCAAAATACTAAAGGAATAAGAATATGTGTAATTTTATTTCCTAATTTTTGTAGTCTACTATATGGATAAGTTGGCCGCAAATAGACCTAGCAAACAGGTCAATTGGGTTGGGCTACAGGTTCGGGTTGTTCGGGTTTCCGCGAATTCAGGCTGGGTTAAGTCATTTCAGGTCCGGATAATTTTCGTGTTGGTTGTCATCAAGTTATTTGGAGATAATATTCAATATGCGATAATAAATATTCTATTTGAATTGAATAGGATTAGGTCAATTTGGGTCTCGACTCAGAGTCAGGTCCTCAATTCATGTGCGGGTCGAGTTTGGATCGGGTTGTTTTGGCCGAGGCATTCATGTTCTGTCAGTTCTACCAGGTCTAGCTGCAAATGATTCTATTCTAAAATTGATTTATTTAGAGAACTCAAAAGGTCACAATCTACACAAATTTGTGGTACATATATTTTATCTCTAGGTTTTTTATGAGGTAAAATTTAAATGACCTTTTATGAAAAAAGTTGTGTTAAAAAAATATGATGATAGAAAGAAATAATAAAGTAACAACATTACATTCGTGAAAAAATAGTTTCATAACAATACACATTTTATGTCGTTATATCCTTAATTTTTCGATTATTTTTGCCATTTTAATTTTTCTCAAATTAAAATAAAATAATGAGACGTGAAAATTTAATAAACTATCAATTTAACATTTATAAATATGACACAAAAAGTATTTAATTTATTTATACCGAGCCTGCTGAATTACACAGGGTCTTCACTAGTTCTATGTATGTGATTAACATATAATTCACATGTATTCCATAAATGAATAAAAATGACGGGAATGGAGGGACTAGATCACACTTAGTCCTCAAGGCTTATTTTATTTTTTTTCTTGATCAAGTATAAATGGTAAGTAGACCTATCAAACAAGTCAAGCGGGTTGGGTCAGAATACGGATCGGATAAGGTTAGGTCGGAACACGACTCAAAATAGTTTCTTTTTTTCAATTTTTTTAAATCAAAAAATACTTTTAAAAAATTAGGCATATTTAATAGTAATAGTAGAATCATATTAAAAGGTTCCATTACTTATATTAACAAAATTATTGGAGTTAAGATATTTTAATAATTAGTATTAAAGTTATATCAAATTAATTTTTTAATTATTTTTGTAACTTAACGTACTAAAATTAATTATGTTTTAATTATTATTTCTAATATAATATAAAATAAATATTTTAATAAAATTCTTGATTTATCTTTGATCCAACGGGTCGGTGCGGGCAGGTCATGTTTCGGTCATAAATTAACGGGTCATTTGGGTTCGGGTCAAACAGGTCATGTGTAGAGTTTTTCAGGTCTTTGATCTTAAAACTGACCAGACGGGTCAGGGTTTACAGGTCGGGTAAGAATTTGACAGACTATAGTAATTGTACTTATGAAAAAGTAGTAATTACAGTAAGTATGTGAACCCCTTTTACATTCTCTACGATTGACAAAAACAAATAATCATAACTAATATAAAGATAAGAAAGTCTGTGTAACAACCCGAAAAGTACCCGATTTTTCTAGTAAAAATATTTACTAACACTTTTCAGTAGAACTTAAGTTTTTAAAATAGGAATTTTTGTTCCGAGTCTTATTTTGACATTCCGCGTTCGTATTTGGAATTTCTGAGAGATTTCATGAAAAGACCGTTTTTAGTCATCTTTGACTTTTCTTGACTTTTAAGTCGTCTTTGACTTTTCTTGACTTTTTAAAAGTCGTCAGTGACTTTTCTTGACTTTTAAGTCGTCCTAAACTTTTCTTGACTTTTAAGTCATCTTCGACTTTTCTCGACTTTTCAGTCAACTTTGACTTCCGTTGACTTTTTCCCGACTCGCCTCATAAGTTTGAAGACCGAAAGTTTATTTAAAAAAATAATATTTTTGATTTATTTTTATTTGGATTTATTAAGATTTATCATAATTTAATATAATTATTTTGAATTTATTCGGAATTTAAAGAATAACGTTTACGGTTTTAACCGAACGTCATTTAACTATTCCCGACTCATCGTAAATCCCGTAACAAAATCGAAACTCGACTTTGGCATGAGTCACGCGCCATGTCATCGTTTTCCACTCACTTGAGATATTTTAATTGTTTCGATTAAACTAATCCAAATATCTAAGATATTTGTAGCTTTATCGATCCGTTCGTTTAAATTACGCAAATCGCTCAAAATCAGACCCGATTCCTCTCCATTTCACACGCCCCATGTCACCTATTTTTCACTCATGTTAGATCTTTTAATTAATATGATTAAACTAATAATAATATCTAAGATATTTGTAACTTTCTCGGTCTGTCAACTTAAATTCCGCAATCGCTTAAAAACAGACCCGATTTGTCTTCATTTCTCACGTCTCCTTTGTCCTCTCTTTGACCTTGATATTTTCTTTCTTTTCATTGTAATAACATAATATCTTGATATTTAGTATAATTAACTTTATCGTTAATTATATTTAATCGATTACCGTAAAATAATTATTAATCGCGAGTCAATTCCGTAACAATAATTTCAAAAACCCGACATCCCTCTTGGCCTATATTTACACGGCTCACACAACACTCCACTCACTAACAACTTTTCATTTTTCAACAAATCAAATAAAGATCAAAATATCGCTTTCTTTAATCGTTCTTCAGTTGTTCTTCGTGTTCTTCAATTGTTCATCATCGTTCTTGAGCAAAACCTTCATAAAATCTTCATTTCTTAATTAAATCCGTCCTAATTATATTTCTAGACTCTCCTCTTCGCTCCCCCATCTTCACGTAAGGTTGTATTTCAATCCGACAAAACGTTTTCAAACACTTTAATTATGGAACAATCTATTTGTACTTCTAATTAATTTTTTTCTTGTCATTTCTTATAGGGGAAGATTTTGAAGACGAGGTGGTGACTCGTTATATATTAGGG
>JAIUZE010034473.1:0-14944 GCA_022085475.1 Heliosperma pusillum | reverse complement strand
ACTTGTGAACTTTTGGGAGACTTCGTCTCTTGATGTAGTATAATTCGTACTTCAGTTTGTAATATTTGACACTCCTCGTATTCTTTCCTTGCATGTATAAAAGTTTTTAAAACTTCATATTTCCGCTATATAATTCACATGCTTGTTTGTTTTATATTTCCGCATTTTCGAGGGTTGTCACACTCTTTTACTCACATAACTTAAGATTGACTCTCCCAAGGCATTTCTTTAATCATTTTTTCCTCTATAAATAGAAAGTATTCCTCTCTCATTTCCCTAAAACTTTCTAGAGAAAATAAACACATACATCTCATTGCAAAATTGTTTTCAAAAGTTTTAAAACTTTTAAACTTTGCGAAATCCTTTTAAGTCTTCAAAATCACACACATGACAACTTTTGCCTTAAGTATTGTACCCTTCTATCTAAAATAGTTAGATCTTAATGAACTCGCCTCCGTTATTTTCACAAGATCAGGGAATTTGATCTTGTAACTTTCTTAGATAGAGAGTCGAGTTTAAGACGGAGTAGTCTTCAGCTCATCGCAACCGGAGTAGGTTGTTTTCCCTTTTTATTTTAAGGGTATTAAGTAGTCGGAGTAGATACTTAATTGAATCAATAAGAAAAAGATTGGACACAGTCCTTTAAAGAGTTGGTTGAACCAATTCAAAACTATTGTGTTGATCTCTTGTTTATTTAATTCCCGATGCAATTTACTTTACTTGCTTATTTTGTATTTTCTTCAAAAGTAACAAGAACAGTCAAACATACTGTCACATAAAGTTTACAACAACTTTCTCTTTAAGTAATACACTCTTGATAACTCAGATCATTTGATGTATCTACTTATTCCTCACAAGAACAATCAACTTTCTTTAATCAATAAAGATTAAGTTGAAAATTTTAAAATAGTATATAATTCAACCCCTCCCCCCTCTTAGGTATTTGAAATCCAAACCCTTCACACGATTTATGGTCAATCAAAGTTTTCAAGTTAAAAAAGGAATATTAAGTGCAAAGTGGCAAAGCTCGGAGATAACACGTGAATTCTACATTTTATAGTTTTTTAAAAAAAACATTTTATTAATAGTTTTTGTAATGAGTGATAGTCCTTTTAGTTTGTCTCATTCATTTGTTAGCTTTTTTTTTAATGAGAAGTATTTTAATCAAATACAAACAAATGATTGGGACAAAGAAGGTACATTATCTTAATATTAATTTAGCCTAACCTCTTTTTCTATTCTTTTTAATTGGATGATACATCGTCCAAGGTGAGAAACTCAAAGATATTATGGAAAGCATTTCATTATTCTTTTAACATTTTTACCATAATTAAGGAGATTAACGTGTAAAATTTGTCACAATTAGGTTCTTTATCTTTATTACACGTTAGAAAAACCGTTCTTTTTATTACTGTTTTTATATTACATTTTAAAATATCTACATTATCTTGATCATATAGATCTACATCTCACAATGTTATTAAATTATCTAGGCTAAGCTAATTGAGAGTTGATATAAGTAAGGTTTGAATATGATTTCAGTTGTCATTAAGTCCCTTCTTTAAATCAGGATGATAGCTATCCTTCTAAATATTACGGAGTATTTTAATTATACGATCTGATAATTGATATATCATGGATTTGGTTATTAATTTGTCTAAAAGGTCCTTGGCAATATGATATCTACTTCAACTGAAAATAGACAATAGATTTCTTTAGCCTAATCTCAAACTGAAAATAAACAAGAGAGAATGGTGAATTTTTTTTCATAATTTGCCTGCATGATCTTGTATAGATTGCATATTATTTATCATATTGAGAACATATAAGGATAAAATAGCCAAATAAATAACGAAGTTATACAACGCAAACATAACCCTAAAGATTAAAGAGGCTCAAACTCGGGTGCTAAGCAATAGAAAAATAGTATGAAACCGTTCCTAGTGTTCGACAATATACAGAGTAAAAAGGTTTTATAATACGACCGTCTTATTCCAGAATTTGTGTAATAAAAAAAAGACATATACTTCGTAGAACAATTGAGTCCAATAAATAATAGCCACAAGTTGAAGTGAGCAGCATGTACATATGTTATTTAAAGTAATACGACCGTCTTGTTGTTCGATCTTCGTTGCGATGCTTAAGAGGTTGGGAATTGCAGGGAGGATGGTAGTACCCACCTACTCCAATCGTCTCGCCTCCTGATTTTATTACCTTGTACTTCGACTACAGTCGAGGGCTCACAGCATCTAATATTAGACGTATGTCATCCGTCAAATCCTTAACCCTAGTAAAATTTGAAATTAAACCGATAGGAACCCATCCTTCTTCATCCATTCTCTTACGTATATACACGTCTTTAACAAGATTTTCGATACTAAAGTAATAATTAATTTCTTTCATTAACTGAGAATATTTCCCATCATTATCCAAACCATGATGAAACGGAACTGGTGCAGCCAACGGCATACACGTCTTTAATTTGGTTTTAGAAAAATACAAAATTTATTAGATATGGATAATCCATATCTAATAAATTATTCATATGGTGGTACATACAATTTACGAGCATAAAACCATAAAAAAATTGCATCTTCGATTATTTATTAGAACTATCTAATAAATTTATTAGTAAATTACAAATAACTCCCTTATAATCAACATTTTCAAATAACTCCCTTTTATAAATTTTTATACAAAGAACCCCCTTTTAAAAAATGTTTTTATACACATCAATGCCTTGTTGTCCGGAATTAGACTTATTTTAATAAAAGCCGACTTATCCTTCGTTAAAAAATAATTCCTAGACCGATACTTTAGTTTCATAGCCCCATCTCAAAAGATAATAAACTAAGTTTATTTTTAATTCACTCGAATCATACATACACAAGTCCCAACTTTATAAGTTAGGTTTCTTATTTTAATGGACTATTTCGTGATTAAGGAAGTAGATAAGAGTTCAATATCTTATACATGTGAGAAATGAATGAAAAAATTGAGTTTTTGGCTGAAAATTTTAAAATGTAAGTCTCATTTAGTAAAAGAGCTATTAATTTGTTTAAAAGCATGTTTTAAAATAGAGTTATTTGGATAAAATGTTATAAAAGGGAGTTGTTTGAAAAATGTTGATTATATAAGGGAGTTATTTGTAATTAGTCATATGGTGGTACCTATGGATTCTTATCAAGTCCTGCTTAAGACGGTACTATTCGTCTTAAGTTTAACACGGGTCAAACAAAACCATATAGTGGTAATAAAGACAAACATTTTCGTATTTATCAGGGAACGCACGGGGTGATTTGATATATATATATATTTGACCCGTGTTAAGTTTAAGACGGATATTGTCGTCTTAAATAGAATTTGTGATGGATTATTAGAAGTGTTTGGGCTTTGTTTATTCCTCAGTTTGGCCTACTCATCAAACTAACATGAGCCGAAATCATTTCGCTAAAGTTTTCTAAGTTAAAATGTGTAAATGTGAATGAATAATCGTGTTATTTTTATTCCGCCGATGTTAACGATATTGCTGATTTTCTTCATTTTCCAGATTATTTTATAATACGAATATATCGAACCTACATACCTGAAATTGAAAAAAAAAATTAAAATATGCACAAGTTGTCAAGTTATATTAATTTATTATTCATACTATGTTTTTTATTTTATAGTTGATAAGAGTCTACAATCAATACGCGGATATTAAAAACTTTTCTCTAGCTTATTTTATACTGTGTTTTGAAGAGTAATGATGTTTAAACAATATATACTATAATTTGTAATTTTATTAGATTTTTTTCTACTATTTCTAATGATACGAAGTATTGTTCGAAGCTTAAATTTTAATTAATAGTTAATGAAATTTTATATCAATATTTATGCATTAAATCAAATATTTTCTACACAAGTTTAATATCAAACCCGTGCAATTTTGCACAGGGATAAAACTAGTATAACGATAAAAATAGCCAAAATAAACGAAGTTATACCATACAAAGATAACCCTAAATATAAAAAAGGCTGAAACTCGGGTGCTAATCATTAGCAAAACAGTATGAAATCATTCCTCCTATTAACAACAACAAAAATGAATAATTTTTTTCTAAGAAAAAGAACAGTCTTATACTCCTATTCTAAACTTTGTGGATTAAGATATGGACTATAGAAGAATTGAGTCCAACAAGTAATACATTAATACCCAGTAATAATTGAAGATCCCTCGTTGTGAGCGGCATATATATTTGTAACGTTGTAGAACAATAACTGATTTCATCGTGTGATCTTCGACTTCGAAATTCTTTGCGACGCTTAATTAAGAAGATGGGATTTGCAGGGAGGATGGTAGTACCCATCTACTCCAACCATCTCGTCTCCTAATTTTATTACCTTGTACTTCGACTACAGTCGAGGGCCTCAGAGCATCTAATATTAGACGTATGTCATCCGTCAAATCCTTAACTCTAGTAAAATTTGAAATTAAACCGATAGGAACCCATCCATCTTCATCCATTCTTTTACGCAGATAGACGTCTTTAACAAGATTTTCGATACTAAAGTAATAGTTAATTTGTTTCATTAACTCGGAATGTATCCCGACATTATCCAATCCATGATGAAACGGAACTGGTGCAGCCAACGGCATACCCGAGGGAGGCCTCATAGTTGGATTAACAACAGCGGGATTTGCAAAACTACTTCCTGGAGCATTAAGTCTTGGCTGCATGGATGTATTTTGACGTGACGGCCCGTGGTTTTCGCGAGTTGAATACTGAGACCTTGCTATAGAAGACATTATAATCGTAGAGTTCAAAAATAGCTTTTGATAATAGAAGAAAATTATAGACTAAACTTGTGAAATCATATCTATATATATACTGCACATAATACGTCTTCTAATAGAGAAAGGATTTAATTACATACTTGCATAGGATTAGGAAAGTTTAGTAAATACTCAATTCATTATAAACTAAACCTGATTACCTGAAAGGCTCAAAATCTAACAAACCATTAGATAAACTATTGGTCGTAACACATTAGATAAACTATTTCCGATTCACTGTAAATTGCGGAAATTTATTTAAGCAGATTAGTTTGTGTATCATTAAACATTGGGAGAGACTCACTTAATTATTGAGAGACGACTCTTTTCTAGCCTTTTATATATTTTCGTGACCATTTTATTGCTGATTGTTACCCAAAATCACTATTTAATTTCATACTCATTTATTTAATAATCGTACCTATTTTATCATTAATCGTGATTTGTCCTTCATAGCCTATATATAGTACCATTTTTCTTTTAAATTTTAAAATGGCTTCTACTAAACTTATTGAGAGACCGTGTCTGCGGAGACTTACTCACCCAATAATAGGTTACTTTCTACTCCCTCCTATTCTGAGCAACCTTCCCCCTTTCTATTTTGGGTTATTCACAATACCTTCCCCCTTTCCTTTTTTGGTAAACTTTTATACTTATTTTAATCACATTACCCCACTACAATACCCCACAATACCCATACTTTATCTTATTTTAATCACCTTACCCCACAACAATAATTATTTTAATCACTTCACTCTACAATAATACCCCACAATACATTCCCTCTCTCCAATCACTTACCCCCACTTCATTACTTTTGGTTATTTAATTAAACGTCTTAAAATTTGTGCCAAGTCAAATGGGGAAGATTGGTTAGAATAGGAGGGAGTATTAAATATTCATTTTGACTCATTTATTTTTTGACTTGCTTTTTTATTCTTTATGTAATAGGTTAATAAAAAGTTATATAATGATTGAGATAAAAAGAATAAGTATTAGTGTTATTAGTTATTCTTTATTTGTGTAAAAAGACCGACAAAAATATATATATAATGCTAAAGTAATGAATGAGCAAGTTTTGTACATCCTTGCAAACAAGACAAATTCTTGTTTCATAGAGAAAGGATTTAATTACAAGACAAACTAGTTTATGAATTTCGTTATTTGTTATTATTAGTGCAAAGGCAGCTGAAAGGCTCAAAACTAACAAACCACACCTCTCATTTTCAGTTAAATTAGCCTTTTATTTATTTTCATGACCATTTTGTTGCTGATCGTTACCCAAAATCACTATTTAATTTCGTGCTTATTTATATAATAATCGTACATATTTTTACATTAATCTTGATTTGTCCCTCATTGCCTATATATAGTACCATTTTTCCTTTAATTTTTAAAATGGCTTCTCCTAAACTTATTGAGAGACCGTGTCTGAGAAGATTTACTCACCCAATAATGTCGTCACTTGTCAATAGGTTAAAATAGTTTACTTTCTATTAAATATTCATTTTGACTCATTTATTTATTTACTTGCTTTTTTATTCTTTATGAAATGGGTATTTTTTAATAAAAAGTATAATAATGATTGAGATAAAAAGAACAAGTATTAGTGTTATTAGTTATTCTATATTTATATTTGTGTAAAAAGACCGACGAAAACATATATAAAATGCTGAAGTAATGAATGAGCAAGTTTTGTACAACCTTGCAAACAAGACAAATTCTTGTTTTGTACGGACAAGTCCGTCTGAAATAAAATGGAATAAAGGTCGTCATTTGGAGCTCGGGGTTAAGAGTTTTATATATTCCTAATAAAATGTTACCCTTATTTTTTTTGGTTAAAAGGTGACAAATTTAGTTATAACATTTTATCTAATTACACTCTATAAAAAAAAGGTGATTTTTTCTGGTCTTTGAAATAAGTCGGTCTTAAGAGTGACCTACTATGCAAATAAACCATGTATAATATATGGAGTGTATGTTACAATGTCTTTAAAATTAACGATTACAAAAATTTATTGTTGAAAATAAAGATAATATATAATCTCCTTACTATAAAAGAACAAGACATTCTTTTTGTTTTCCCTCCAAAATGCATCTATCTAAATAAGGGAATAACTAAAACTTTCTTTCATTAAACTATTTTATTTTCATTAAAACATAACCTTATAAATAAACTCTAATATTTTGATTAAATTCAAAAATTATGATTTTTTCATTAAAATAAAATAGACTTGGTATTAAACTATAAACTATAAGTCGATAAATTTTTTTAATAATGCAATAATTGTAACTTTAGAGGATAATTTGCACATACTTACTTCGTGACAAAAAAAATCATCAAACAAATTGGCGAAAATTTTACAAAATGAAATCTTAATTTTATGGTACAAGAATATTTACATTAAAATACACTCTTCATAACTTTACTCAATTCTCTTTGATTAGTTTCCATATCAATTTTTTTTGTTTCATACCAATAGAATTAAGTGAAATATTAAATATTAATGAAGTGCCGATTTAAAATATATAAATAATACCTAAAAAAAAGTTTATATATATCGTTCATGCATGCATTGCGAGATCTATTTTATTTACTAATATTAAATTGTATAATTAAATTTTAAATATTTAATATCATAACTTGTGTTTTTTTACTTTTGCCAAAAGGGACATAATTAAATTAAATTGAACAATAAGAAAGTTCACTAATATCCGGGGGTGGGGTGGTGGTGGTGGTGGTGGTGTGGGGGGCAAACTAGAAGGATAAGCCTGATCGGATCCAGGAGCTTCACCTTGGCACCAGGACTGGATTCGAACCTGCAATCTTCAGGAACCGTATGAGTTCACCGGGGTGGAGCGCCTCGTAGTACCACTTACATTACTCGCAGAGTGGGTGGAGCGAATCCGGAAAGATTGCCTCACAAAAACGAAAATGGCATCTTGAACTATCGCTAATTCTACAACAATCTTCAATTCAAAGTTGATCAATAACCATCCGGGAAAGAAAGGGACCGCCTTTGAAAAACAGGGGGTGTGTGGACGTGACTAAATCAAAACTACCATTACAATTACTAGCAATATTAAAAGAATACTTTGCAAATCATTGCGCAACGGAGCTCTTTTAGCCAATCTTTTATCATACATAATCTTCAAATGTTAAGCGTCCACCAATTATTCCCTACACTCAAGAATAATATTATCATACGGACCACAAGGAATATCCTTCCTAAGAATAAAAGAGACAACATTATTTAGACAATTTGAAGCAATCAAAATATTTTCCCTGGACTGAATAGCAAATTGTAACCCTTCACTAATAAGAAGTTCCCAACCAATAAACGGGTTAGGGGCAAACAGCCTGGTAGACCATCCCCGAACCCAAGATCCGACACTATCACGCACGACACACCTAATACTAGCGGAAGAGGAAAGGGGAGAAAACGCCGCATCAACATTGACTTTGAGCCAATAAGGCGGGGGAAGGGTCCAACTACGCAAGTAGCAAGAGGCAGCGGGTCGGACACTGAGACGCAAGCCAAGGGGAGTAGAACTATTAATAGATCCCACCCAAGACTATGGTTGGGCAGAGATAAAATCACAAAAGGAGGTAGAATAGATACTAGGTAAAAGAGAAAGAATAAGGCCACACCTCCTTCTCCAAAAGTGTTGTTTCACCGATCGATATTTACATTTAACTGACGACCGCTTAAAATGGTCGGTATCAGACCTAATTCTTGTACTTTTATAAAAGTAAATAACGTGGACCACAAAGAGGGAGAATCGGTGCTATTTTGTAGATCCAAGACTGGAGGTGAAGGGAGAAAAAGGATTGGTCAACTTTGAGATGAGCCCACACATCGGTCGGAGTGCTACACTCACAGATAGGAGCTAGAGAAAGAAGGATATTCCGATTGAAGAAAGTTCATAAAATGACGATTCTCTTTTAATTCAAATCAATTTTCTTTACGAGAACTATGATTTTGAAAAATATATATATGTACTATCGAGTTCGAGTTTGGAAGTCATGACCATGAGATATAATAACACAAAATGTGTGTGATCTAAAAAACCTTTGACATATATAGAACTCTTAATCCCGAGTTCCAAATGCATTTTGTTTCAAACCCTAATTCTTATAAGACAATCATTTTGAAAAAAATGAATCTTCATTTTCGAAACACATAAACACGAGTTTTTGCCACTCAAAGTTTTCAAGTTTAAAAAATGAATATTAAGTGCAAAGTGGCAAAACTCGGAAATAACACGTGAATTTTATGTTTTATTAAGGCTTTTTTAAAAACATTTTTTTAGTAATTTTTGTAATAAATGAGACTCCTTCTGTCTCATTCATTTGGTTGCATTTTTCAATTTTTTGTGAAAAGTATTTTAATCAAATACAAACAAATAATTGGGATGGGCAGGGTACATTATCTTAATATGATTCCAGCCTAACCTCTTATTTTAGCCTTTTTAATTGGATGTTACATCGTCCAAAGTGAGCAACTCGAAGATAATATGGAATTATTTCATTCTTTTAACATTTTTACCATAATTAAGGAGATTAATGTGTAAATATTTCCACAATTAGGTTCTTGTCCTTTATCACACATTAGAAAAACCGTTCTGTTAAATACTATTTTTAGGAAAAATTACAAATAAACACCATGTATTTGTGTATTTTTCTGAATAGCTACCATGTATTACCGTTTTTACAAATAACCCCAGACTTTCACATATACTTCCCAATCACCACCGTATTTTTGTACTGATACTCGTTTTTCATATTTTTTGACTCGTAAATTAAATATTTACGCGAAATAACCCATATTACCTCTCATTTAATATCAATTTCCTATATATAAAAGATTGACAAAACTAAAGATTTTTCTGCTCAAGTTTCCCCCTAATTATTCACCTTCTAATAGTGGTCCCCACTTTCAGTAATTGATCTAATCATCCTCTTTTTATTTATGGAAATATCATATATAAATAAAATCATCTTCTTACAATTTTATTTACCGGAAAATTCCCACGGTACCCCTGAAATTTGACAATTTTCTCGAAATATCCAAATTTTTGACTCGGAATACTTTAAATGGCAATAACTCGTGTTTACAAACTCGTAAAATGACGATTTTTTTTTTCAAATTGTTCATCTTTCTGAGAACTACGAATTGATAAAAAAATTGTCGAGGTCGGAACTCGTGACCAAGATATATGATATGGTCACTCAAAATTTGTTCGGTAAAAAAAACTTTGAGATACAAAAACTCCTAGCCACGAGATTCAATTACGACTAATTTTTTTTCAAATCGTAACTCTTGGAAAGATGAACGATTTGAGAAAAAAAAAAAAAGTCGTTTTACGATTTTTTAAACACGAGTTATGGTCACTTAAAGTTCTTCGGGTAAAATATTTGGGTATTTCGGGCAAATTCTCAAAGTTCGGGGTACCGTGGGAATTTTCCGTTTTTATTACTAATAAATGACATCACTTATATTAGTTGATCACTCATTGATATAATATGCCGTCATTTTATTGTTGAATAAAAACTCACTTAACTTCTAACTAAAAACTGTACTAAAAAATTAACTTCATGACACAATGAGTTTGAGACACAATAACTTATTTTAACCGTATCATATAACAATGCTGCTAATACACTAAAAAAATAAGTAAAATCAATAGCAGTTGGAATATTCACCCAATCTTGCTTTGATAATGATTGGACCTCGTTCCTCCTTGGAAAAGGTGGTGTCGCCTTCTCTTATCTTCTCTTTGCCGATGTCATCCTCTTCTTTGGGCGCATTTCTGAGCAAAACTTGTGCGCCTTACAAGATACTCTTCTCTCCTTTTGCTCCTCCTCGGTTCAAAAAATAAATTGTCTTAAGAGTAAACTAATCTTCTCTAGGTTTGCTCTGATGAAATTGCCATGTTTGAGACATCTTTGGGCATTAAGACTGCGAAGAACCTGGGGACCTATCTTGGATTCTCTAGATCTCAGCAGAAGGAAACAAAAAAAAACGACCTTCAGTTCATCATTAATAACATCCAAGCTAAATTTGAAAATTGGAAGACTCGGTTCCTTTTTGAAGCTGGTGGAATGTATTTACTTAAATCAACTTTAAATCGATTTCTTCTCATACCATGAAATGCACTCGCCTTCCTTTTTCCCTCTTAGAGAGCATTGACGAACTTACCCATAACTTTCTCTGTCGGGCCAATCCTCTGAAAAACTCCATCTTTCCAAGTGGGAGTTGGTTACCCATACTCTTGCTATAGGTGCTCTCTACTCGGAAACTCAATGAGGCGTACAATATCACATTAAGCTGGAAACTTCTCCTTGAAAAAACCTTGCTGGAATCTCATGCCACGAGGAGCAAATATCTTAGTTCTACCTCTTTTCCCTTTAATAAGTAAGGGCTCTCATATTTGGAGGAATGTTAGAATTGAATGGTCCAACCTGAAAACCATCTTACTTGGTCCATTGGTGACGGTTCCTCCATTTCTCTATGGAATGATAATGGGTCTGGTGTTGGCGTGCGCATAGATAATGTCTGTGGACCTCTTAAATCCACTTCTATGAATGCCCCGCTTAGCTCTCTCATTTCTGGTCATAAGTGGAACTTCGACACTCTTGACTTAACTCTCCCTAGTAATTTTTATACTGCTATTTATGACATTTCCCTCCCTTCATCTCCTAGGCATGACATCATTTCTACTTCTCTTGCTCTAAATTTTTTTTTATTTAGGACAACCTATGCCTCCCTCCAAAACTGCTCAACCTCTCCCTCCCCCTCTGGTGATTTCTGTTGACTTTGGGATTTACCTACCCTTCCGAAAATCAAATTGTTCATTTGGTTGGCTTGGTGGAACAAGCTTGAATTTACCATCTTGGATTCATAATAACTTTACCACCTCCGACTTCTCTTGGAATACTCAGTTCACTTTCGCCATGTGGTGTCTTTGGACCTTGAGATATGAATATATCTACTCGCCTTATTTTATCCCTTTTTCCCCCTCTGAGCTTGTCATATCCATTACCTCCATTAGCAAATCTTGGTTTTCTGCTAACCATCCTGAACCCACCCCCTGGTTTCGGCTAAACAATCTCCCTTGCGCTGCATCAATAGTTGGGCCCCTCCTCCGCAAAATTGGCTCAAGGTCAATGTTGATGCGACATTCTCCACTTCTTCTCCCTTAACGGGTATTGAGTTTTTTATTAGGGATAGTAGCGTCTCTTGGGTTCGCGTATGGTCTACCAGGTTGATGAGTGCTCCAAATGCTTTCTTGTGTGAGGTGCTAGCAATTAGACATGGGTTGCGTTTTGCTAATATTTCCAGTGGAAACTTTTTGATTGCGTCTGTCTGTCTTAATGTCGTTAATAATTTATCGAGAGACGATGAATCATGTGGAACGTTTGCTAATGTTATACTTGAGTGTAGGGAATAATTGAAGGAACCATTCATTTGAAGCTAGTATTTGAGAAGAGAGAAGCTAACGGTATTGCGGATTGTATCGCTACTTATTCCATAAAGGATACTAGTCTTTGTAATGATGGTTTTACTTGGGATAATGCCTCATATTTTGTAACTAATTATAGTAATTTAGACTCTTTGTCGGCTTTGATGCCTCTCTCCCCCGACCCCCACCACAATGTATTTAGATATTTAGTTACGTTTATTTTAAATATTCTTTCTTTCGTCCAAAAAAAAAGAAAGGAACTAGAATCGGTGTTATTTTGTAGATCCAAAGTCGGAGGTCAAGGAAGAAGAAGGATTGGCACACTTTGAATTGAGCCCACATATCGGTCGCAATGCTACAATCACATAGAGGAGCTAGAGAAGAAAGGATATTCAGAATGAAGAGAGTTCATAAAATGACGATTCAATTTCAAATCAATTGTCTTTATGAGAACATTGATTTGGAAAAATATATGTACAATCGAGTTCGAGTTTGAAGGTCATGACCATGAGATATAATAACCCAAAATGTTTTCCGTCTAAAAACCTTTTGACATATATAGAACTCTTAATCCCGAGTTTCAAATGCATTATTTTTTCAAACCGTATTTCTTATAAAGACGATCATTTTGGAAAAAAATGAATCATCATTTTGGAAATAATGAATCATCATTTTGGAAAAAATGAATCATCATTTTCTAAACTCGTAAATACGAGATATGGCCACTCAAAGTTTTCAGGTTAAAAATGAATATTAAGTGCAATGTGGCAAAGCTCGGAGATAACACATGAATTTTACGTTTGTTGACATTTTTCTATTTTTTTGTGAGAAGTATTTTAATCAAATACAAAAAATTGATTAGGACGCGCGGATAGGTTACATTATCTTAATATTATTCGAGCCTAAATTTAGTTTTTATTCTTTTTAATTGGATGGTACATCGTCCAAAGTAAGCAACTCAAAGATATTATGGAATGTATTATTTCGTTCTTTTAACATTTTTACATAATTAAGGAGATTAACGTGTAAATCTTTCCACAATTTGGTTCTTTTGCTTTATCAAACGTTAGAAAAACCGTTCTGTTTAATACTCTCATCGTCCCGGTCAATTGTTTACCTTTACTTTTGGCACAAAGATTAAGAAAAAGGGAGGGGGGGCATTTGTAGTTAGGGGAATTGGTTGAATAGTCCCATTGGGAGATCAAAATACACATAGAAAACTTGAAAGGTTAACAAATGAATGAGACATCCAAAAATGAAAATGGTAAACAAATGACCGGGACGGAGGGAATACTAGTGTTAGGAAAAATTACAAATAACCACCATGTATTTGCGTATATTTATTAATAACCACAATGTATTATCGTTTTTACAAATAACCCAGACTTTCACATATACTGTAAGAATTATTATTATATTAATATTTAATTCTTTATTGTGTGGACCTAATTACTGATATTAGTTGCCTTAATTAAATAATGGTTAAATATATTGTTTCGGGTTTTTATTAGGAGTCCTAGTTTAAGTAGATTATGGTTAATAGTTACAGGCTATTAACATAACTGACTACTTATTCCATAAAGCCCCTCCTGCCACCTCTCTATATAAGTACACCTGTTTGTGCTTTAACCTAATTCATTCATATTAAGAAACACACATTAAGGAAGTGAATTAGAGAATAAGGAAGGCAGGAGAAGGCAAAGTTATAAGGGTTTTATTCTTTTATCTTTCTCAAGTAATTATATTATCAGATCTAATGGCTACATCACGTAAGTACCTTTCAGTAATTATTGCTTTAATCAAGATCCTATAATTTATGTTTACATGTGGTATCAGAGCATGGTTGTGATTATAGTTGTAATTCTGATTAATGTTTTAATTATGTTTTTATGAATGAATTTAATGTTTTAATCATGATGTTGTAACATTCATTCATAATTGATTGTATACCCTTATGATAGATATTGTATCCTTATACCATAATCGTTTCCGCTGCCCTAATCGAATTACTTCGTTTTTAACTGATCTATGTTGATTACGATATGATTTATGATGAATTTCTGTTCTGCCTAATTCGATTTGAATGATTATTATGTTTTTTATGCGTTTGATTATCGTCTGATCTTTAACCTACTCGATCGAGCTAAAGTTTCACTCGATCGAGGAGGTTTATTCTTGTTGTTGCTCGATCGAGCTTATTGTTTACTCGATCGAGGTTTCTCTGCTTTGCTGTTGCTCGATCGAGCTAACTGTAACTCGATCGAGGCTTTAATTTTCTGTTTTTGCTTTTGCTCGATCGAGCTGATGGTGTACTCGATCGAGCAGTTCCGTTTTGCCTTGTACTCGATCGAGCTAAAGCTTTTCTCGATCGAGGTGTTTTGTTTATTTTTTCACTCGATCGAGCTGTTGTTTTACTCGATCGAGGACTTTCCGTGCTGTTTCGATACTTATCGTCTGTTTTTACCGTGTGCTTGTATAATATTATGTCGTTATGCTTATAGAGTTATTTATGTAGCATACATTATTATTGAAGATTAATTATATCTTATGTATCAATTAAAGGAGACCTTCGCATTATGACAAGTTGAAATTCACCACAGTGATTTCATCTCGTACGCGATCAGATCTCATAATGTAATTGGGCATTCACATTATGTT
>JAIUZE010034472.1:0-15247 GCA_022085475.1 Heliosperma pusillum | reverse complement strand
TTTTTTTGTTGTTGGTGGTGGGCCGGGAGGGTGGTTGGGTTGGGGATGTTTCGGCCAGGAATGTGGTGGTGGTTTCGGCTGGTGTCAGTGTGGGTGTCGTGGTGGGGTGGGCTTCATTTTTTTTTTTGGGGTTTGTTATTGGTGGGGCCGGATGGGGCTGGTGGGTGGTTGTGGTGGGTCAGATGGCGGAAATAAGGACGATGGGTGGTGGAGGTGGTGGTGTCCCGTTGTTTTCTTTTTTGTTTGTTGTTGGTGGGGCCCGATATAGACTGGTGGCCTGGTGGGTGGTGGTAGTATAGCTACTGAAGTAACACACTTCCTTTATCAAAGTTACATGAATTTTAATGAAGTTACACTCTTATGTATTACAGTTACACAAATTTGCCTAAGTTATTTAAAGTTGGACTAAAGTTACATAAAATTCGACTAAAGTTACATAAAATTGGACTAAAATAACATAAAATCGTATTAAAATTGGACTTAAGTTCATAAGATTGATCCTAAAGTTGGACTAAAGTTACCTAAAATTGCATTAAGTTAAAAGCTAAAATTAATATATTCAAAATCATATTATATTCCATGATTTTAATTTTTTATATACAACATGACATTAAAAATTTAAAGTTACACTTACAAAAGGCTGAAATTACACTCGCATGACTAAAATTACATAATTTACTTCATAAAATTACTTAAATTCTAATTAATATATAAAATGAACTATATTAGCATAAAGTTACACTATTAAAGGTTGAAGTTACACTCGAAAATGAATAAATTTGTATAAAGTTACACTTTCAAAGGTTGAAGTTATACTCGTAAAAAACTAAAGTTACAAAATTTTATCATAAAGTTACAAAAATTATGTTAAAGTTACAAAAATTCAAATCTGAAATTTATTAGTAGTAGTGAGTGTCATTAATGTTTTTAATCTCATCCATCCATCTATTCTTTAATCTAGTGGTCTAGATGAGGACTTAGGAACTCAACCAAAAAGGTGGACTCATCCGAACTCATTTCTCTCTCTCTCTCTATATATATATATATATATATATATACACACACACATAGAGTAAGGATCAATTGAGTCCACCTCATTCCTTAGAATCCTTGAGTTCTCTTGTAGGCCATTGGATCTTGGAGATGGAGGGCTGAGATTGGTGCTCCCAAAAGATGATTAGTGGCCTAATTTCCCACACTCTCTCATCCTTACTAATTAACCACTAATCACCACCCTAATTCAATATATAATAATTTCCACTCAATTACTTCTCTCTCTATCTCACATAATATTCTTCCACCCATCTCTCTAAAAACCTAATAAATTCAAAATCTCTCTTCCTCACTTATATCCACCGACCACCACTACCACCTCCCTCCACCACCGTCACCACCCGACACCAACACCACATCCACGACCACCTTCTCTTCGACATCAATCACCCACCACCACCGTCGACAACAACCCACACCCACCCATAAAAAAACCCCAAAAACTTCAGATCCGCAGCTACACACCACCGCCGCCGCTGCCACCACCTCCACCTACGCCTCGGACCACCAGCACCACCTTCCGCCGTGGCTTCCTCACATTGCACCACCTTCCGTCGCCTCCCTCCTCCTTCTGCCGGCGTCTCCTCTTCTTTTTTTTCTTTTTTTTTTTTTTTCTTTTTCCATTTTTACAGATCTCTGTTTCTGTCTTCTTTCTTTCTTCTACCGGCGTCTTTTTTTGTCAGTTTTGGGCTGTGGGTGGTGGAGGGAGGTCGTGGTTCATGTTTTTTTTTTCAGATCTGGGGTTTTTGTGGGGTTCTTGGTTTCAGTTTTGGGGGTCGTGTGGGGTTGTCCGTTGTTGTGGGGTTCTTGGTTTCAGTTTGTGTGTGGTAGGTTGTTGTCGGTGGGATGGGTTGTTGTGGGTGGTCGTTGTTAGGGTGGGGTGGTCGTGGTAAGGTCAGGGTCTGGGTGCTGTGGGGGTCGCCTGTCGTGGTGGTGGTTTTGTGGGGGTCTGTGTTGGGGTGGTGTCGTGGGTGGGGGTGTTGTTATTGTTATTTTTTTTTTAGATCTTGTTTTTGTGTTATTTTTTTTTCTAAATCTGAAAAAGTGTGTCAAATGTCAATGACTTCTATTAAAGTAACACAAATTCTCTATTAAAGTTACACATTTTATTTATTATAGTCACATATATCGTCTATTAAAGTTCTACATTTTATTTATTAAAGTCACATATATCATTTATTAAAGTAACACACATTATTTATTAAAGTAACACTATTAAAGTAACACAAAATGACCTTAAAAGTTACACTTGTTGATGTTAGATCTGTTTCTTTTTTAAGTTTTTACTCTTGTTTTCATTTTTTTTTTTTTCTAAATCTACCTTTTTTGTGAGTGTGGGTTGGTTTGTGGTGGTCGGACTACAGTTATACTTATAAAGTACTACAGTTACACTCATAGAGTACTACAGTTACACTCATAGAGGACTACATTTACACTCATAAAGAACTACAATTACACTCCTAAAGAACTACAGTTACACTTATAGAGGACTAAAGTTACACTCATAAATTTGTAATAAATTACATAAATTCAACATGTAATAATATTCAAAAAATTCCACTCAAAATGACCTAAAATTACTAAAGTTACACTCGTAAATCATCAAAGTTACACTTGTAAAATGTTAAAATTATATATATTCAAATTATTATATACAAAACCGTCTTCAAAATTTAAAGTAATTTTTATACAAAACCGTCTAAAAAATATTAAAGTTACACTCGAAAATCAGCAAAGTTACACTCGTATAATGTTAAAATTATATATATTCAAATTATTATATACAAAGTCGTCTTCAAAATTTAAAGTTACGCTAAAAAATATTAGAGTTACACTCGAAAAGCATCAAAGTTACACTCGTAAGGTGTTAAAATTGTTTAAATTCAAATTTTTATACACAAACCGCCTTAAAAAGTTAAAGTTTCACTCTAAAGCATTAGAGTTACACTCGTAAGTATCAAAGTTACACTCAAAAATCTCAGCAGCTCAAAAGTGATTAATTAAAGGCTAGAGAGAGAAAGTTAATTAATTAATGCATAAGTAATTAATTAGTGATAAGTGTGCTTTTTAATCTACAAATCTCATCCATCCATCTCCCTCAATCAATGGCTAGGATGAGGACTCAAGGACTCTAACTCTGTATATATATATATATATATATATATATATATATATATATATATATATATATATATATAGAAGAGATCATGTGAGTCCTTCTCTAAACATTGAGTCCTTGAGTCCTCTTTGTGACCATTGGATGAGGGAGATGGATGGTTGAGATTGATACTCCTAAAAGGTCATTAATTCCACTATCTCTCTACATTTCACTAATTAATCACTAATCTACCATAATTCAATATATAAGCTTTTCCTCCCAATTATTTCTCTCTCATCTCACACAATATTTATCATCTTCTCTCTCTCTAAAACCCTGATAAATTCAAAATCCAAAAATAATACTCATCCTTCATTCAACCCAACCACCACCACCCAACCACCACAAAAAAAAATAGATCTGAAAATAAAAAAGAAATCCCACCACCACCCACCTCCTCCCCTGCCGCCTCCACGTCGCCTGCACCAAACCACCACCCGCGGCCCTCCTCCACCATTAGACCAGACTGTACCCCTCACCCGCGCCAACCCACACCCCTACCTGCCACCGCCACCGCCGCCCATGTCGCCCCTGCCACCACACCCCTGCCATGTCGCCTCTGCCCCTGCCTTGCCGTCTGCCGCCCCCCTCTTCTGCCTCCTCCTCTCTTCTTCTTCTTCTTCTTCTCTCTCTTTTTTTTTTTTTTTATCTTTTTTCAGATTTATACCATCATCTCATTTAGATCTCAGTTTTTTTTTCACAATTTATGTATTTTTAGATCTACTTTTTATTTTTCAAATATCTATGTTACTAATTTATTTTCCAGATTCAAAACCACCATTTTTTCCAACTTTTTATGTTTGTTATAAATGGTTAAATTTTCACAATAAATGAATAATGTTACACAATAATGTTTTTTGTTTTGTTGGTGGCGTTTGAAGTTACATTACTATGGACTAAAGTTACACATTTATGGATTAAAGTGACACATTTGAAATTTGAATTTTTATTTCAGATATGAAAATTTTATGTTATTTTTCCTTTTTTTTTTTTTAATATATGTCTGTAACTTCAGTGGGTGTGGTGGTTTCTTTTTTTATTAAAGTTACACAAAATGACCTTAAAGGTTACACTAGTTGATATTAATAAAGTAACACACATTATTTATATTTCAAATTTTTTATGTTTGTTACTTTTTCAGATCTCAAAAATCATCATTTTTTTGTGGTTAGTGGTGTTGTTTCACTAAAGTTTCTTATATAATGACTGAAGTTACACTTTTAATGACTGAAGTTACACTTTTAATGACTGAAGTTACACTTTTAGTAACTGAAGTTACACAGTTTTTGACCGAAGTTACATTATTTTAGACTAAAGTTACACAATTAATAGTTATATAACTGAAGTTACATAGGTTTGTACTGAAGTTACATAGGTTTGGATTGAAGTTACACTACCCTTGACCGAAATTATACTAGGAAAGACTAAAGCATAAAGTTACACCATAAATGATTTAAGTTACACAATTAATAATTGAAGTTTCACTTGTAACGGATAATGTTACCCTCATAAAAATGCTAAAATTAAATCATATTTTGGGTTAAATTTACACAAATAAGGGTTGAAGTTACACTCATAATGACTTAAGTTACACCTATAAAAAGGATAAAATGAAATAAATTTGTCTTAAAGTTACATAAATTCAAATTTATACGGTCGAAATCACATTTTGGTTGAAAGTGACACAAATAAGGACTGAAGTTACACTCGTAATGACTGAAGTTACTGATGCGTGTATTTTATATAGACTTTTTAGTCCGTTTATGCACGCATTTCTATGTCATTTAGGTGATATTATGTCACTATATGCCCCTATTTGGCTACTTTGTACTTTCATTACCATTTTGTAGGTACAAGCTGCGTAGTAGCGGAAACCGAGCCAAAACAGTCCACTTTGCATGCATTTAGAAGAATGGAAGAAACGGAACAGAAGCTTTTGCATGGGAAAGCGTGAAACCGCTCACAATCAAGCCCAAAGCCACGACCAACACTACATGCTAGGCCAGAAGACCTCGATCGACTATATCTTTGGTCGGTCGAGGAGAGTTGAAGTGAGGAAGACCTCGATCGAGCTGTCATCTGCTCGATCGAGGGGTAGCTGTTGAAGAGTTGGTCGATCGAGAGGATGAAGTCCTCGATCGACCGATATCCTCGAATAAAAGCTTCGATCGAAGGGAATTTTCCCTCGATCGAGTGAAATCTATTACGGGCCTTGAGTCCATAGATTAATTAGGTTAAAAGTCGTGTTATGCATTATATAAGACTCTTATTTTCGTCATTAGGGATGATCATTGATTATTATAAACTACTTAGCAGACACTAATCATTCAACATTAGTTTCTGAACTTTCTTATTCTTTAAGTTTACATTCGGGTTTATTATCGACGTGTATTTGTTCTTTACGCCGGATTTGCTAAGATTGTAAACTCTTTTCTCTCCTTTATTCTTAACCTTTGTTTTAGTCTTAATTACTGTTTTATCTTTCTCAATTGCTGCGATATTATTTCTTTATGCTTGTTAATTACGATTATATCATGTCTAATATCATATATTTAATCGTCTTTATTGCTACCATCATTAATAGTATGAGTAGCTAATTCCCTTGTATGTTAGGATGAGGAAAACTGTAGTAAAGGCATGATAGGATAAAGTATTTTGGTTAGTCTTGAATGTGAGAATCGATCTAAGCAGTATAATTGAGGTTAGTCGAATGAGTGCACGCATGAGACTAGCTAGGTAGTTAACCCCGACCTGGATCGAGAGATTGGAAGGGAAAGGCTTGCTTAGAATTGATAGGTGACTCCTAAGAGAGCGAGAGTTAATTAGGAAAATCCCTAGGGTGGTTTGAGACCGAGAGGAGAAAACTATTGCCCTTCTCATTGACATATTGACTGACTTAGTTGACCCGTAGATGCCGATATTGCAGTAGACCGAATCGTAGCATATTTCCCTTTATCTAATTTATTTCGTGTTAATCTCTACCTTTATTTTTTCTTCCCTTGAATCTTATTTAGTTTAGTTTAAAACCAAATCAAAACCCCCAGACTGTGACTGACAGACTTAGATTACAGTTAGTTAATTTCTTCCCTGTGGAGATCGACCCTACTTCCGCTATCTTCTTTAGTTAGTAGACTTAGGCTTTTATTTTTGGTGTATAACGACTCGCATCAAATTTTGGCGCCGTTGCCGGGGATGCAATTTAATTTTCTGTTTATTTACTTCTGTTTTGTCTTAAGGAATTTCTAATTCCTTAAGACTGTTCTTATTTTTCTCTCTATAGTTGTGTATGTGCAGGTCCCAAAGGCTCGAGTTAGTGGAAGCTGATCCAGAGCCCGAAAGAACCTTCTTACGCAAAAAGAGAGGGTTAGATAAGAATGTTCAGGAGGAAGACTTCAGTACTTCTGAATCCGTCTTCAACAGTTTTATTTTCGAGGAAGATTCGACTGTTGAGACTAGCTACCGTATCAGCGAAGATGCCTAACAATGCTAGTCACTCTGAGCCCACCGCTGCATGTATACCCCAGGGATTCAAACTTACAACGGACGAAGATGGAACTTCTTTTGATCTTCGTCCGTCTTATATCAAGCTTGTTCAGCAGGACAAGTATATGGGTGTGGCTGGGGAAGATCCGAGAAAGCATATGGAGACTTTTGTTGATTACTGCTCTTCTATTCCAGTTTCTAAAGGGGTGACACAAGACAAGATCAAGGAGGTCTTGTTCCCTTTTTCTCTTACCGACAATGCCAAAGATTGGTTGAAGAATCTGAATAGAGAAGAACTTGGCATTACTGACTGGACTACACTTGCACTGGCCTTCTACAAGAAGTATTTTCCACCACAGAGAACGAATGCTTTGAGGGGTCAGATTACAAATTTCAAGCAGACAGTTCATGAAAATCTCTATGAGTCCTGGGATCGATTTAAGACGCTAGTGAGGTATGTTCCTCACCATGGGTTCGAACAGTGGTTTCTATGTAACCAGTTTTACAACGGGTTGTATGATGATCATCGAGCTATCTTAGATGCCGCATCGAACGGGAGATTCCAGAAGGATATAGATGATGATAAGGGTTGGAAATTGATCGAGGAGATGGCAACCCACTGTGCTGAATATGGTAATCCGCGAAGTGGTACACGGACAGTAGCTAGTGTTGATTCTGACGGTCTGGATGCTAAATTTGATAAACTGAATGCCAGACTTGACAAATGGGAGAAGCAGGCTGCAGATAACCAGCAGCCAACTGTCCTAAATTTGATAAACTAAATGCTAAATTTAATAAACTGAATGCCAGGCTGCAGATAACCAGAATGTCCTAAATCCTACTACTCCACCACAGCAGCCGACTTATCAACCGCCGCACAAGAAAAGGATTCCAAAAAATCCAGTCTTCACAGCAAGCTAGTTCCTCATCTGGAGGAATTTCAGAAGTTGGAGAGCTAAAGTCGATGATACAAGCTTTAGCTATCCAATTAAGCAAATCTAATCAAGCAACGAATGCTACCATTAAACTCTTGGAGTCACAGATTGCTCAATTGGCGGGAGCTAGATCGATTAGGCAACCTAGCCAGTTACCGTCCCAGACCAATAAGAACAAGGAGACACTGAACATGATCACTCTGCGAAGTGGTCTCGCTTATGACAATCATGCTGGTACCGTTGCTGATATCTCTGGTGCGCATCCCAATGTTTCGAAGGCTGATGCTGATATTGTAATCGATCGAGGAGTTTATTCTACTCGATCGAATGATTTGAAGGGAAATTCACTCGATCGAGAGGTTGTTGTTCCTCGATCGAGTGAATCAGAGAGGCAGTTGGTCGATCGAGAGGGTTCAAATGCTCGATCATTTACTTTGACTGATGATATTGCTCGATCGAGTAGTTTGAGTTCCAAAAATGATCGATCGAGTGACATTGATACTCGATCGATGGGTCCTAATGAGCGAGAAGCTCGATCGAAGGGGTTAAGCAAGCGGTTGATTAACAACGCGATTGTCAAGGATACGTAACGTGGATCACCTGACGTTCCAGTTCCGTTTCCCGGTCTGTTGAAGAAGGCTAAGGTCGAAAAGGAATTTGCTCGGTTCGCTGACATTGTACGTGATCTAAAGGTGAATGTTCCTTTTGCAAATCTCTTATTAAAGGTACCCTCTTACTTGAAATTTATGCGTGAAATTCTTTTACGTAAGAGGCCAGTCGATACTGTAGAGACTGTAGCTTTGACTGAGGAATGCTCCGCGTTCCTCCAGAACAAATGCCCACCTAAACTGTCCGACCCAGGTAGCTTTTCCATACCATGTCATATAGGTACCTATCTTATAGATAATGCGTTATGTGACCTAGGAGCTAGTGTTAGCGTCTTACCTTTGTCTTTAGCCAAACGGTTAGGCTTCACCAAGCTTCAGTGTACCAACATGACGGTGCAAATGGCAGATAAGACCTTGTCCCGACCTTTAGGAGTCATAGAGGATGTACCTTTGCAAATAAGGAGATTCTTTATCCCGGTCGACTTCATAGTATTGGACATACCTGAGAATTCTCACACTCCCATCATTTTGGGAAGACCGTTCTTGCATACTGCGCAAGTGGTTCTTGATGTCGGGTTACGGACATTAACTTTTCAGATAGGTGGGGAGAACCTAGTTTTCACTCAGTCTCGTGCTAGTAAAGGTCCCATGCTTGTTTCACCATGTCACGCGCTTCTCTTAGCTGACATCACACCTGATTTGTTTATGCATGACAAAGCTTCGGTTCCTATTGAGCCTATAGCTCCTGGTTGTGATATTCCTATTGCTACCGTAACACCTCCGCCCCAGCTTGGGAGCAAATTGGAGGAACGCGCTGTTGTGTGTTGTCTTACAGATAATAGATCAGCAGCATTGGAGCTGAAGAAGGGAGAGCCATGTTCGCGTGATGGTATAAAGAAGAAGTCCAAGAAGGACAAAGGAGTTCGCACATATTCGAGTGATTCGGAAGTGGAGCTAGACTCCAAGAAAAGATCGTATGTGTGGAAAAAGAAGTCGGAAATTACCGCAGCTGAGGGTAATTCCGCAAGTCAAAGGCCTGACAGTGGCCTTGTCACAAAACTAATTGGTTATTAGCCGGGTTTGCAACCCCGTGCAATTTGTAAATAACAATTTATTGCGTTTTTATTAGACAATTAGACAATTAGACTATTTACTTAGAGTAGACGTTACGTTATAATCCGTAGTTTAGATAAACAATTTAATTTTCCTGTTAGACATTTTTTTGGTATTTTTTTGGGTATCGTCTTGTATCATTTTTGCAGGAAAAAGAAGCGGAAATCAATTGGTAAAAGTCGAAGGCTGTGCAAATAGGAAAATCATTCGATCGAGTAAATTGTTACTCGATCGAGAGACTTGGGGAAGAAAAAGACCTCGATCGAGTGGAATTCAAATCGATCGAGGGAAAATCAAAACGCTCGAGTAAACTGAGGATCACCAAAAGAAAGTCCTCGATCGAGTAAATCAGACCTACTCGATCGAGCGGTCTTGCCTGAAAAAGTTCTCGATCGAGTAGAATTTCTACTCGATCGATCGAACTAACCTACCTATATAAGAGAAGTCTTCGATCCTCTTTTAAATTACTCGATCCCAATTCCCATTTTATACTTCATCTTTCGATTTTTCTGCATAATCTTACCTACAATTCGTGTTAATATCCAAATTAATTACCAATTACATATACCTTAGTACTTTACTATTGCAATTAATCGAAAAGCCCTTTCTTTTTCACCTTTTATCTCGATTTATTTGAAGATTTCGTGAATTTAGGGTTTGTTAATTCAATTTGTTCGAATTCGATTGATTAATTGCTAATATTTGGGTAATCATCAACAAGTAAGTATCACTTTACTATTCTACTAGTTAATTCTTAATCCCTTCCCTTCTTTCGGTTCAATTAGGGTTAGAATTTGATTACAGGATTAATCTAGTGAATTAGAGGTTATTAATTGTTTCTTGTTGATTTCTTTGTAGTATGGAGTCGAGTTCAGTCCCTAGTCAGTCCATGGTTCCCGTGGTTGTCACTGAGGTGCCGACAGAAGCGATTTCCGCTACTGTTGAGACCGCTGCTGTTGTGACCCGATACTGCTGTCACCACTACCGAGACTGCTGCTGAGACGGTCTCCACGGAGCATACTGAGACTCCGACTGCTGTCACGGTCACTGCTGAGGACGTTATTCCAGCGACCACTACTGAGGTCGCTCCGCCTTCTAGTTCATCACTCGCTCCTAGCAAGAAGGCGTTGACCACCAGCCAGCTAGCCGCGCATAAGCTAGCTACTACTCGAGGATTGGTACCCCAGAAGGCTCTCAAGGCTGCTAGTCAGGCATCTAGCGTGGAGTCTCTTGGGCCACTACCGCGGATTAGGGAGGTACAATTCGTTTCTAGCATTCACCGGAAACGGTTATCTTGGTTACTTGACTCCCCTATCCATTTGAACCGTTTTATGCACCGTCCCGACCTATAGGAGCTAGGTTTATTTACTGATGTTTGCCTATTACTTAACGGGACGGGGATGTCGGGTTTGGCCTCGATGTGGGAGTATACATATCGAGTACCTACGCTTGAGTTTTTCAATTCCTATACTTTTGAGACTGATATGTATGTTACCTCACCATCTAGCGCTTGCATTCATTTCCGACTCTTTAATGAGGCTGACAGGGTTGTCGCGTACCCTAATCAAAGATAAATAACCCAGACTAGGCTAACAACAAATTAATGTAATTAGGGAAGTAAGGGGTAGATCTCGGGGAGACGGGAGATACTTGTGAATAGTTATGGTTAGAACTCTACCTTGGACGATTGGCAAATGTTGTCACTAGTTACTAGATGCTATAATAAAAATGATAACAATACAATAAAGAAAAGGATCTAGGGAAGTAGGTTCACACATGTAGATTAACATATTGATGAAATTGGATTTAGAACATGCAAGTAATTCATTGTGAGTTCGTAAGAATGATGTGTTCATTACAATCATAGATCAGATGGTCTAGCAGGCTTTTAGGCGATTTACTAGGTCTTAATCTACCATGTCATTCTTTGTCTATTCAATTCCCGTATCTCTACCTTGGAAAAGAATTCCATTCTAGTCAATGATTTTGGCCAAAAATCGTCAACTATCATTAAAGTCCAAACATGCATAGACACAACGTTTTAAAGGCTCAATTTCTTTTATCCAATTATCATCTTTTAATCAATCTAACATGGCTACCCCACACCCTAGAAAGGTGACTACTTATGCATGATTAACAATGAAAGAGAAACTAAGACTATAAAACTAAGAACGATAAACATGATAAAGGAAATACTAAAAGGAAATGAAACTATAATGTAAAACGAGAATAAAGATTACCGAAAAGGATGAGCAAAGATTGAAATGGAACAAGATATTGAATAGGAAATGCAAACCCGAAAACTTGAGTTCCAATTACAAGTAGAACCATACAAACTTAGAACTAAACTAAACTAAACTAGAGAAAACTAAAACTAAACTAAAACTAAGAAGAAAATGAGAGAAAGAAGAAAAACTAAACTAAAGAGAGAAGAGAAGTGTTTTTTGTACATATATTTGTGTGTGGAGGCTAGGCTATTTATAGGGTTGAGAGGTTGCTCAAATGTGTCCAGATTCATCCCCTAGACAACCTAATAAAGCACTCCATTAAGGCTTGCATTAAAGAGAGGTTGCTCAAATGTGTCCAGATTCATCCCCTAGACAAAGCATTTAATCACTCATTTAAGCTTGGTAGAATAAGAGCCAAGAAACGTCTAAGCAGCAAACATACTCGATCGGGTAAGTGGAAATCCGATCGGGTAAGTGTGCAAGATGGACTTTTCCGTCTCTTCCAATTTTATCCTTGGGCACGGAATCCTATGCCTTGGTCATGGTCAATGCAATACGTAATTGGGCTTGGGCTAGTCTTCCTTTGACTTGGGTTGATGTTTCCTTTTGAAGTTCAAAGCCAAAGTCCAAGATAAATCCACTTGAGAAAGGATGTAGCGGAATCGTAATCAAATCGTGAAATGGCTATCATCGGTTCCTCATAAACTCGTACTCTAGTGTCTTTGCTCCATAAAGTAGGAAAATCAAACAAAACCGCTTCATTTCCTATAAAACGAGACAAAACACGCAAAACAACTAGAATAGCAATATTAGCTCGTTAATCACTTAACAAAGTGCATAAATCGTATAGAAATCGAGCTAAGACGGGGGATAAATCAGTACAAAATATCACTTATCAAACATCCCCAAGCTAAACCCTTGCTTGTCCTCAAGCAAGCATACAATAACAAACATGACAAGGACAAGGGCGACGAGCAACAGTCAATCCAACCAGATGCAAATCCCATCAAGTAGCTTATAGAGCACAACGAAATACATCCCGAAACAGCGTGGGCATAGGGAAAATGCAAAACATGGTTGAGATTTACATAACGGCGCAGCATAAGGAACATCAAATAGACTTTTCGGCTCTTGCATGATCTTTTGACAATGGATTCTTACGGTGCACTCAACACTCAAATTTTTATATAAATCAAGGAAATATTATTTTATATTTGAGTGGCACTCTCCTATCTACGACTCATGAGAATGCGCTCGCAATCTAATATGGTAAACATTCCAAAACTACAAATCAAAACAATCATGAAAAGCATAGAAAGAAGCCAAAAGCAAGAAGAAGGCTATGGGAGATGGGTAACAAAGTGGACAAATGAATTATGGTAATGTGGAGCTAAGGTCAAGCTAGCAACATACCAATTATGCAAGGATGCTCAATCAAAACTCGGAACCATTCCCATGAAAATAAAACTAAGCCAAAAATTGCAAATTGGCTTATACTCATGGCAACACAAGAGTGAATTTCCCAACTTTTTGAATTTCGGATCATGGAAATAACACTCACCACTTCTTCTTCTTTTCATAAACCATTTTTTTCCTTTTCAATACATGCTTCTTTCTTTATTTTCATTCTTTCATATTCAACATCATTTTTTTCATTTCTTTTCTTTTCATTTTTTTTTTCATTCTTTTTTTTTTCTTTCGAACTTTTTTTTTCTTTTTCTTCGGAACGACAATCAGTAATTCCGTCCAATCAAGATCACTTTGACATAATTTGAACAATATCCCAAATGAGCACCCAAACACAAATGGTGTAGCTACTAACTTAACAAGGTAGGCAATATTTTTACATGTAGCTAATGAAATGTGAAACAATGTGAAAAGGGGCTAAATTTAGGCAATGGATTCAAAGTGAATGGCTTCAAATGCTTTTTAAATCATGAATGTAATGCTCACTAGAAATGGAAGGAAAACCATACTTGTGCATTTTTGATGTGACGCAAATCATAAGGAGAAACTACACACACCTAATTGGGATCGGGTATAGATGTACCGATCACTGGAGGCTCTACCTTACCGTATATGTAGTTTGCCAAAGTCAAGATCAAGCCTAATAACTCTAAAATCAATCCCTCACCCACTGTGTACAAGACATCCCCATGTATGCAAAATCCCGTCAAAAGCGTGAAACATTGGCTAAAAAGCTACAACAAGGGAAATGCATTGAGGAATGACATTATGCACAACACAATTGGGTGGACAAAACACACAACTTTTATTAAAAATTTTTAATTTTTTAATTTTTTAATTTTTTTTGGATTTTTCAATTTTTTCAAATTCAATAAACAACTAGACTAAATAAACAACGATACAAACTAAATCCCTCCCCAAGCTAGAATAACACATTGTCCTCAATGTGCGAAACGGGTTTAAGCGCAGAAAACACAAAGAAGGACAACATAACCAACAAAGGAATGGGGGACGACTCAACAAAATGGTAAAGAAAGAAAAAGAAAACATACAACCGTGCAGCAGCTCCCCCAAGCTAGTTTGAAAACAGGGGGAAAGTACAACCCAAGCACCAAAGTACCTGTGATGAACAAGCTACTACAATACTAGATAAAATTATTGTCTTATTGTCAAAGCTATTAGAACCAAAACTAAATGAAAAAATTAACATTATTAAATTGTCCAACAAAAATAATTTATTTCATGACAAAAATATAATAAAACACGGGTTGCCTCCCGCGAAACTTTATTTAAATGTCTTGCTAGACTCTTTATTAGTGAAAATCATTCTTTGTGCCTTAAAAAGCATGTCAATGCCCTTAGAAGTCGATCATATACCTGCACATGAGCTATACAAAAACATATGTAAGCAATTGACAAGATATAGGCATGAAATATTGAAGGTAAGAATTGATATATCTTATCATTGCGCGCATGACAAACTTCATAGATGACCACTGAACTGCTCCACTCGTCAGTGAGAGATGGAGTGAAATGTTTAAGATCATGGAACAAACAATTTGTGACAACCCTCGCGAATGCGGAAAAATAAAAACATACAAGCATGTGAATTAATTAGCAGAAATACGGTATTTTAAAAACTTTTATACATGCAAGAAGAAGTATACGAGGAGTGTCAAATATTACAAACTAAGGTACGGAATACAACAAAGAGACGTAGTCTCTCAAAATGTTATAAATAGCAAAGTGTTTAGCAAACTAGCTAAAATCGTCTAGAGGTGTTTCAATCCAGGGACAACGCCCGCTAGCTCACACCCGAACCCAAAATATCAAGCAAAAAGCCATCCATGCAAGCAACCTGTTCATCCATGAAAAACATGAACGCCACAATCAGTGGGGAGTGACTCCGGGTTCTCCCAGCCATATCACATTAAACGTACATAAAAGGAAATACAAAAGATAAGCATGCATATATAGATATACATGTGAAATACGATAAGAATAGATAGGCAATTCAATATATAATGATAAGAGTATATGTAATACAAATCCGAATCCATCAGGTTATACAAAGACTCGGGGAAGACACTCTTAGGCAACCGAATACGCTCACTAGGGCTTGCATCTCACCGTTAGCGGTATAAGTTTGATAAGATTGAGACTCGACAAACAAACCATGCCAAGTCATCAATATGATCAATC
>JAIUZE010034460.1:0-23501 GCA_022085475.1 Heliosperma pusillum | reverse complement strand
GCCATGGGGGGCTTATCTCCAAGTCGGGGCATGGCATCCTAAGAGTTCCGCTTTGGGAAGGGAGCCAGCTTAAGTACTAGCCATCTCTGCTTAGGGGGTCGCCTAGTAGAGTTTTTCATAGACGGTTATGTCATGGGACGGGGAATGGAATAGCTGTTGTCGCTAGGTCTGATCAGTCTAGGACTAGAATGTTTTCCTACCTTGTGGTATAGCCTCGAGTTACAATCGACTATGGGTCGTGCTAGGAACTTATGCCTGTTTGTAGAAGTATTGGTCTTTCATGTTTGTATGATTCTATGAGGTTTAGAAGGTGAGATGCAAGCCGGCTAAGATTGATAGAGTTTGGATTACCGATTGTTAACTGATTCACATGATTACGTGTTGATTAGGGTTTGAGTGTATCATGGCCATGTTACAGGGTAACCTCTGAGCTAGCATACCAGCTTCCCTACCTCGTATTATAGATTATTATCGGATTCACATGATAGCTTTCATATGCTAGGTTATATGTTAGTTAATGTTTCATAACATGAAAAGCATATCATATATGTTAAGGTTTTGTATTTTCCATATACATTGCTTTTATGTTATTCATGTTTTATTAAACTCGACATTTCGTGGCTGGGAGAACTCGGAGTTACTCCCCACTGACTGTGGCTTCCGTGTTTATATTTAATGCGGTTGGCAGGTTTGTGATGCATACTTGGGTACATTGACGAGCTAGCGAGCGAAGTATTTACCTTGGACCTATATTCGGTTCTTAGGATTGTATATTATTATACACTCTTTTATTTCTGTATTTATACGGGAGATATGTCTCCCGTTTCAGATACTTTTTATTGTATAATATTATTTCCGTATTTGTTATGAACCTTTTTTATTTATGACACCTTCGTTATGTATTCTCATATCTTTTATGTATTTAAATAATTTTTTTCTTTCCGCAAATTTGAGGGTGTCACACCCTAGCAATACACTACTCACTCATACTAATGAAAGAAGACATTAAAGATGGATACGTTGATATGAAATAAACAAGAGAAGACATATTCAACATGAAAACTTGATAAATAAACAAGAACAAGTAATTAAAAGGCAAGTAATGAAATAAAGATGAGGAATTATACCAAAATTGTAAGAAAGAATGAAACTTGGATTAATAATCAAATAAGAGTCTCCTCTTGTCTTCAAATTACAACCCAAATCTTCACTAGTAACTAAGAGAAAGACTAGATCTAACAATAATTAACTAGGAAATTGAGTAATTATCACTAACTAAGAGATATTAGAATACTAATTAGGGAGATATTCCTTATTAATTACTAGGGTTCTTCTGTCTAGGGTTGTGTGTCTAGGATGAAATAGGAGGGAGGTATTTATAGGTTGGTAGGAATAGGGGGTCAAAAGAAGAAGGAAGAAACAAAGCAAATTTGCGGACAAAGAGGTCCCAGCCGGCCGGCCGGCCGCCGGTGGGCTGGACCGGCTGGCGCCCTTTGCCCTTCCTCCGTCTTCCTTTCTCTTCCTCTCTTCACGCGGCGTCCCATGCCGGTCAGACTGGCTGCCGGTGGTCCTGGCTGGCTGGCGCCTCCTCTTTCTTTCCTCTATCTTCTCCCGCGCGACTTGATTCAAGGTGTTTCCCCTACAGGTATGACCGGCTGCCAGTGCGCTAGGCCGGCTGGGGCTCTCTGCCATTTCTCGTCTTTTTTTTTGCCAGTTTGGAGGGAGTGGGTGGCCAAGCCGGTGGGCCGACTGGCGCCCCTTGACCGTCCTTCCTCTTCCTTTCTTATTTTCTTCTTTGTGTTTAGTTTTGTGATGGTTTCTCGGTTCTCATCCCGTCTCGTCCTTGTCTTGGCATATTTTCTATAAAATGAGACGGATTTAAATAATATGAGAGTACACGGGATAAGGGCCAAAATACGATAGAACCGACGCTAAACTAAACTAAATACGCCGAAGCATAAGAAAATAAAGAGGGGAAACGGTCTAAATTAATCGTATATCACTTATATATTGCGCCCTCATAAATTCAATACCACGAATACCACTGGTATTGTATGAAATTACACATAAAATAACTGTGGCTGCACTTGGAATATTATAACTGGTAGGCCTTTGTTAAAAATGGCAGTTGCGGAATTGAAAGTATTCACGTAAAAAAAAAGATTTGGTAAAAAAACCACGCTTAATATGTGACACCCTGCGATTTAACAATAAAGTAAACACATAGATTTGCAGCGGAAAATTACGATATTTTAAAAACTTTAAAAACAAAACTGCGAATGTCACTAAATTATATAACCAAAACTTAAATTAATAGATCGTTTACACAAATTGTATCATAAATAAATATAAGGGACATCGATCCCTTGATAAAACACAGTAAAAACAAAAACTAATATAAACTAAACGCTACGGGTGAATCGCTGTAAGAACAACGCTCGCTAGCTCACTCGCCACAACCCCATGCAAACACCAACCTGCAACCTGTTCATTCATTAAAAATGAATGCCACAGTCAGTGAGGAGTAACTCAGGGTTCTCCCAGCCATATCACATCAAAACGCACATTAACAAGCATATAATCACGTGTCATCATGCAAACATATATATCATGCCGGATGTGAGAATAACATTATGATAATACAATAAACGAGTAAATAAAACCATCATCCATCATCATCATGCAATACAAGACTCGGGGAAGACTTCCCTTTGCAACCATATAGAACACTAAGGGAGTACTCGACGTCGAGTACTCCCTACTTTATTTAATATGTCAACCATATGTTGAGAAATAAGGAGTTCTCAATCACTTCCATTAAGCAATTGACCCATTAAAAATAATCTTCATTAATCACCACAACATGACTTAGACTTGAATTCACCCCAAATGAATAAGTCCAATTCGTAGTGCTTAAAAGAACTTCTTTGTCAGTTGCGTCAAATAATATTGCTTAATGGAAGTGATTGAGAACTCCTTATTTCTCAACATATGGTTGACATATTAAATAAAGTAGGGAGTTTCTTTTGTGATTCAATTAAGGGAATTTACAAGAATAAGTTTCAGAGTTATTTCCGAGGCAACGCATTACATCTTCACTGAAAACAGAAGCCTTAATCAATTGAGTTAATGTTAGTAACTCATGAAGATTTAAGTATCTCGCAAGTTTATTGGAAATAAACAAAGTACTTTTATTTAATGTAATAAGTGGTGTGCGTTTTCATATTTACGTACATTCATTTCCTAAGTCACTATAAATAAGTGATAATGTAATTGATTATGATCATCACATTTTTAATACAAAAAAACACATTAAAGTTCTCGTTGAATTTTGATTTAAGAGTTGAGAAGTAATTCAATTCTATCTTGGTTTTCTAGCTGCGGTTAGTGAAATCATTTGTTTAATTATTAGGCAAGGTTGTCTAATATTAAGCACCCCAGTTTGTGTAAATTCAAGGTCGGGTTTATACAATCATATCTTTAACTTTTATTTTATATTTAATCACAAAACTAAAATCCACAAAAAAAAGTGCTTTTATTTATTTATTTCCACTTGGTGGAAATCATATACAATTTAACGCTTCCGGTAACGTATCATCTGGTATCAGAGCTTCGGCTCTTTATTTCCTAGTCAAGTGATCATGGTGAACAGTGATGAAGATGTAAATGTCAGACGTGATAAGGAGATTGCTGCCCTTATCGAAGGTTTTAATGCTCAAGCTACCGTCTTAGAACAATTACGTGACTTGGTCCTTAAGGATCGTAATGTAAATAGACCACCTCCGCGACATGACGACGAACCTAGACGTAATGTCGATGATCTCAAAGTAAATGAATTACCAGAATTCAATGGAGGAACAGACCCAGAAAATTATTTGGAATGGGAACGTAAGATTGAACGTATGTTTGAGTTCAAAGATCTTAATGATGAAAAATGTTGCAAGTATGCTATCTTGAAACTGGTGAGAAATGCTTCACTATGGTTTGAGAATTTAAAAATTCAAAGAGCACGTGAAAACAAAGAAAAGATAAATTCTTGGGAGACCTTAAAACGCAAATTGCGCAAAAGGTATGTTCCTAAGAACTACAAACAAGACCTTTATCGAAGGGCCGCCGATTTGGTTCAAGGATCTTTAAGCGTGCATGAATATATTTTTGAATTTGAGAAAGTTACTATGATGTGTGATGTGAATGAACTAGAAGAACAAAAGATGGCACGATTTATGAGAGGCTTAAATCGAACTATTGCAAATATAGTTGATATGTATCCTTCTGTTTCTTTTGATGATTTATGTTCATTATCTCTTAAAGTTGAGAAACAACAAAAGACTGCTCGCACCGCTTCTTTTGGTACTAAAAGCACAACTTTGAGTAATAAGCATGAAGGGACATCAAAATCTGGAGGCTCCAGCTCAAGCATTAAATCTCAATTACCATCAAGACAAGAAGTTGGTAGTTCACATACCAAGGGTAAAGAGCGTGACTTGAGTAAAGTTCGTTGCTTTAAATGTCAAGGCTTTGGTCATTATCAAAGTGAGTGCCCAAACAAACGTATTGTTACTTTACGTGAGGCAGTTGAAATAAGGGATGAGATATATGACGAATTAAATGAAGAAGAAGAAGACATTGAAATAGACAAGGAGATTGAAACTGAGGGATTTGAGGCTCCTATTGGAGGGGAGTCATTGGTAATTCGGCGTTCTTTACATGCCAAACTTGAAACCATTGATACTAAACAGAGGGAACAACTTTTTCACACCCGATGTCTTGTTAAAGGTAAATGGTGCAATGTGATAATTGATGGGGGGAGTTGCACAAATGTCGCTTCAACTGAAATGGTGAAGAAGCTATCTTTGAACACTCATATTCATCCAAAACCTTATAAACTTCATTGGTTGAATGATGGTAACGAGGTAAAAGTAACAAAACAAACTCTTGTGAATTTAGCGATGGGTTCTTACGAAGATGAAATTTTGTGTGACGTGGTGCCTATGGATGCTTGTCATGTTTTATTGGGTCGTCCTTGGCAATTTGATCGTGATGTCACTTACAAGGGGCGCTCTAACGTTTATTCTTTGCTAGTTGGTGGCAAGAAAATTGAATTAAAACCTATGTCTCCCAATGACATAAGAACCACTATGAATAAAAGCAAGAAATCAGGCTTAATAACATTTGCAAGTGCTAAAGATTTTGACAGGGAATTGAATAACGGAGGCCAAATTTTTGCTCTTTTTGTCAAAGAGGGAGAAAGTGAAAAATATGGTTCTTTGGAGGTGCAACCTTTACTGCAACCCTTGATGAAAAAATTTCATGATGTATTTCCGGAGGATCTACCACCAGGCCTACCACCAATTAGAGGAATTGAGCATCAAATTGATTTGATTCCAGGTACACCATTGCCTAACAAAGCACCTTATCGATGCAATCCTGATGAGACTAAGGAGTTACAAAAGCAAATCGAGGAACTTATGCAGCGTGGTTATGTGCGAGAAAGCTTAAGTCCATGTGCAGTACCTGCACTTCTTGTTCCCAAGAAAGACGGTACGTGGCGTATGTGTATTGATAGTAGAGCGGTCAACAATATTACAATCAAATATCGTTTTCCTATTCCTCGTTTGGATGATATGCTTGATGAATTACATGGGTCAGTTATATTTTCTAAGATTGATTTGCGTAGTGGCTATCACCAAATTAGAATGTGTGAAGGAGACGAATGGAAAACCGCCTTTAAGACAAAACAAGGTTTATATGAATGGTTGGTTATGCCATTTGGGCTTACTAATGCACCCAGCACATTTATGCGCTTGATGAATGAGGTATTGAGATCTTTTATTGGTCAATTTGTTGTTGTTTACCTTGACGATATCCTTGTGTACAGCAAAAGTGAGAAAGAACACTTGAACCATTTGGAGCAAGTGTTTGAAGTCTTAAGGAAGCAAAAACTATATGCAAAGTTGGAGAAGTGTAGTTTTATGGTGTCTAGTGTTGTGTTTCTTGGGTATGTGGTATCAAAAGATGGAGTTGCTGTTGATCAATCGAAAGTTGAAGCTATTCGTTCATGGCCTACACCAACAACTGTGACAGGAGTAAGGTCATTTCATGGTTTAGCTTCTTTTTATCGTCGATTTATTCGCAATTTCAGCACTATCATGAGTCCTATAACTGAGTGTTTAAAGAAGGGATCATTTGGGTGGAATGATCAAGCTCAACGAGCCTTTGACGAGGTAAAACAAAAATTATGTGAAGCACCAATCCTAGCATTACCTGATTTTTCTAATCCTTTTGAAGTTGAATGTGATGCTAGTGGAGTGGGTATTGGAGCTGTTTTGCTTCAAGGTGGACGCCCAATTGCTTATTTTTCTGAAAAACTTGGTGGAGCAAGGTCCAATTATTCGACCTATGAGAAGGAATTTTATGCAATTGTGCGAGCTCTTGATCATTGGAGTCATTATTTGAGGCCTAATCATTTTGTGTTACATTCTGATCATGAAGCATTAAAACATATCAATGGCCAACACAAGCTTAACTCACGCCATGCTAAATGGGTTGAATTTTTGCAGTCTTTTAATTTTTCATCAAAATATAAGGATGGTAAAAGTAATGTTGTCGCTGATGCATTGTCTAGGCGTTATACGCTCTTGACTACACTTAATGTGAGACTTCTTGGATTTGAAATGTTAAAAGCGTACTACGATAATGACGTGGATTTTGCTGATATTGTTTCTGCATGTAAACACGGTGTTTTAAAAGATTTTTCACTACAAGATGGTTTTCTTTTTAAAAGAAATCGCTTGTGTGTTCCTAAATGTCATGTTCGTGAGTTGTTAGTTCGAGAAGCTCATGGAGGAGGTGTTGCTGGTCGCTTTGGTGTTTCTAAAACACTGGATATTCTACATGAACATTTTTATTGGCCAAGGATGCAAGGAGATGTTCAATGTATGATTGCTAAATGTGTTACATGTCAAATGGCTAAGAGCAAATTCAAACCGGGAGAGTATTTGCCATTGCCAATTCCGGAGCATCCGTGGGAAGATATTTCTATGGATTTTATTGTTGCTCTTCCTAGGACACCAAGAGGAAAGGATGCAATTATGGTAGTTGTCGATCGATTTTCTAAAATGGCCCATTTCATTGCTTGCCATAAAACTGACGATGCCTCACATGTTGCTGATTTGTATTTTTGTGAGATAGTCCGTTTACATGGTTTACCTAAGACCATTGTTTCTGATCGAGACTCTAAGTTTCTGAGCTATTTTTGGAATACTCTATGGAGAAAGTTGGGTACCAAGTTATTATTTAGCACTTCACACCACCCGCAAACCGATGGGCAAACTGAAGTTACTAACCGAATTTTGGGAACTTTGCTTCGAGGTTTGGTGAGTAAAACACAAAGGGATTGGGATTCTAAGTTAGCTCATGCTGAGTTTGCTTATAATAGGTCGCCTACTTTTGCTACTAAGCATTCTCCATTTGAAGTTGTTTATGGTATTAATCCTTATTTACCACTTGATTTAATTCCGTTGCAAAAAGATGAAATAATTCATAAAGATGCTGAAGCAAAATTGAAGTCTATGATGGAGTTACATGAACAAGTGCGTAAAATAAATAAGGTTGTCTAATATTAAGCACCCCAGTTTGTGTAAATTCAAGGTCGGGTTTATACAATCATATCTTTAACTTTTATTTTATATTTAATCACAAAACTAAAATCCACAAAAAAAAGTGCTTTTATTTATTTATTTCCACTTGGTGGAAATCATATACAATTTAACGCTTCCGCTAACGTATCACGTGTCTTGTACATTGGTCGATATATACTGTTACTGGGCCCGTAATGTTTTCCAAAACTGTTGTGATCCATTGGGAATGGTGAGCAAGTGATCAGAAGGTAAATTCGTAGAGCTGTGCTGGGATGAGGATGGGATCACTATCGAGTCATAGCTTTCGCTGAGTTTATTAGAATTTAGACTTTACTTTACTTTATCGTCATGTTAGTATTTGGATTGTTGGTCTAGAGCGTATGTCGTCTAGTTTGGAATTATGAAGTTTGAGTTTAAACTATTGGATTTAATAAAGTATTGTTTCTTTATTGTGAGTTTTGATATATACTATCTCGGCAACCAAGATGGTAGCATCCTGAAACACTAAGGAGGTCTTGTAAGGCTCTTTAGTATTTGGGGGTGTTACAAAGTGGTATCAGAGCGAACGATTTTGGAACCTAAACCAATGAACCCAATGAATTAGGAGCGTCTAATAAAATGAATCCGGGTAAGAGTCATAGGGAGCTACAGCAAAGATTTGGGAGACGTCCCGGAATCACACTTTTTCCCATATAGCTCTTATTCGGTCACCATGGGAAGTGTTGGACGTATATGTGTACTTGATGTGGTTACTATGTTAATTGTTAAGAATGATGTGAAATAAAGGTGGAGTATGAACATGGAATATGATGGTATTATGTAAAACATGTATGGAATGAAACATCTGTGAACGGATGTGATTATAATCATGATGAATGTGTATCATTTGAAAGCATGTATATATGAATTACACATGGTTATGAAGTGTGTGTGGTATGAGAAAGTTATGTGGAATAATTGGCATGAATGGAGTATGATTTGGAGGTAATTGATATTGATATGTTGAGATGATAAGAACATGTAAATGGTTGTGAGTTGTGGTCTTTCATATGATATGAGGTATGCTGATAAGTGGTAAATTGTTTGGTAACAAAAAACATGTTTTGGGCAAGCTTCATTAATACTACAAACTCATCGAAAGTTTTATCTTTAGTAAAAAGAAAGATAGGCCATACATACCTTGAGTAGTCGTCGACTAGGATGAAAACGTACCTTGATCCACCACGGCTTCTGACTTTCATAGGTCCACACAAATCCATGTGTACAAACTCTTGTGGACGATCTGTACTTACTACTCGTTTCGGTTTGAATGAAGATCTAACTTGTTTACATCGGGCACATGAGTCACATTTTTTTTGTTCGAATTGGATTGAGGGTAAACCCTCAACTAAATCCCACAATTTGAGTTTCTTTAAAATTGTTGGACTAATGTGTGCAAACCTCTTGTGCCACAAGCATGAATCATCTAAAGTAGCTTTCATGCACGTAAGGGAATTTGTAGTGACTGTATTCAAATCAATCGTATACACATTCCTCTTACGTAGGCCCTCAAGAATGACATTACTAGTACCTTCAACTATGATACGACATACATTTGAATGAAAAACGACTTTGTTGCCTTTGTCACATACTTGAGAGATAATTAATAGGTTATGTTTAAGACCACTTACCAGATAAACATTATTGATAGCATGTGAAGAAGATATACCAATCTTACCAACCAAGATTATTTTGCCCTTCTTATTATCTCCAAACGTAACTTTACCACCGTCAAAGGGCTCTAGTGAAAGAAAAAGATTTTTATTTCCGGTTATATGTCTCGAACACCCGCTGTCGAGATACCATTGGTTATTCTCTTTCACTATTATCTGCAATAGAATCAAATACAAGTTTTAGGTAACCAACCTAAGCTGGGTCCTTTATGGTTAGTGACTCTGTAAATTTGATCCTTCCTAACTCATACCTGTTTTACAATACTTTTGGTCTTAACATAGGGTTGTCTAGGTTTATTATTGTCATGGTAGAGTATAAGTTTTCTATTGTCGTGACGCACACTAGGTTTGAATGACTGCTTTTGATTCACATTCGCTTTAGATGATGAAGGTTTTGATGTGTAATCGAAAGTCATGTCATAAAACCATATGAACTCATTGATTCTTATTTAATTTATTCACGTTTAGGTTCTGGTTCAGACTCATTAATATTGGACACGTCATGTTCTTTAACAAAATCAGCTTGATTTTTATTATCATTGGGATATTTAACACTATTCTCTTTGACATGACTTGTGTGACCACAATAATTGCAAATCAGATATTCTGAAAGATTGACATATTTCCTTCTCCTAAAATAACGATTAGAAGGAGAGGATTTGCACTTATCGTGGTCTCTGCGACTATAACATTCATGTCCTAGACTCATCTTCGTGTTATTGTTAGACTGTTCGGTAAGGAAGTTTAGAACTTTTTGACTTCCTTTCCATTTATCAAGAACTTTTCGTGCATGTAAGAGCAATTCCTACAAAGACTGAATTTCTTTTTCACATTTCGAATGGTCTACATTCGAGTCTTTGGAGGGATTGTTATTTTTAAAGTTTTCACGAAATTTGTTAAAGCGTTTGTTCAAGATAAATTTCTCCTCGTTATGTTGCTCTTTGGCTTGGGAGAATTTAGCCTCTATATCTTTCAATTGCTGAGAAAGAAAAGAGAGTTTTCTTTCTTGTGATCAATGATAACAACTTCCTTCGCCTTAGCTTCAGACTTCAAAAGCTCGTTGACTTTCTTCAAGTCTAAAGTTATAGCCTCATTAGCTATAACTTTGGCTTGAAGATGTTTAATGTTGAGTTTAACTCTGAGATTATAGCTTCATTAGCTATAACTTTAGACTCAAGAGTAGCTTTCTCAACATTTGTCATATCTAAAGTTGTAGCTGGAGTAGCTGTAACTTTAGATTTGAGCTTTTTGGCTTTGGCCTTCAGAAGTTGGTTTTCCTCAGCAATGTCTAAGATTTGTTCCTTAAAGGTCTTTTAACTCTAGACTATGTTCATGACAATGATCTAGGGTTTCTTTAAAATACTTAACTAAGGACTTCTTAGATAATTTCTTAACTTGCTTTTTAAGTTCAAGATGACTAACCTCTTCTTCTTCTTCATCGTCTGAATTTGAATCACCGACAAGGCACATCTCTGAATTGGAGCATTCACTTTCGTTGTCACAGTCAAAAATTAGGTCAAGACTGACGTTGCTCAGACATAGATTAACAACTTCTTCTTCTTCTGACTCATCGTCTTCTGTATCAAGATCACCCCACCAATAATCCATCATGACTTGCTTGAATTCCTTCTTGGTTTTGTCTCGTTGATTTTTGTCTTGAATTTTCTTCCAGGTGGGGCAATCTTTAATCATATGATCATTGTCCCCACACTTAAAGCAACCACGATTTGAGAGAGACCCTTTTGACTCAGTTGATTTCTTCTAAGTTTTGTTAGTGTTATTGTTAGGCGTTTTCCTTTGTTTTCCATTGAAGAATTTTTTCTTAAATCGCTTAGCAAATAACACTGTTTCATCCTCAATATATGAATCTTGTTTTTCGCTGACTCAGCTTGTAAGGCCATTTCCTTGCTATTACTAGCATCTGCGTCATCCTGATCAAGAGTAATCTCGTGAGCCATTAGGGTTCCGAGTAGCTCTTGATAGAATAGATTAGATAGGTCCTTACACTCCTCTATTACCGTCACCTTAGGTCTCCATCGTTTGGACAAACTTCTAAGGATCTCTCTAGCAATTTCCTCGGAGTCAAAAGTTCTTCCTAAATTTTTCAATTCATTGACGATACTAGAGAAGCGAGTGGTCATGTTATCAACCATTTCATTTTGCTCCATAGAGAACAATTCGTATTTTCACATTAGCCATGCGATACGTTGCTTTTTGACAACAGTACTCCCCTCATAGGCACTTGAAACACCGCCTCAATGAACCACCCCTAGGCTCCACGGCTACTCCCTTTCCTTTGTCCTTCACATCCTCGTTTATGGTCTCCTTAGGCTTGCTAGGTGTTGGCTTAGAATAAGAACTTGTGCCTACACTTGTACTCCTTGAATAAGCATAAGGTTTCCTTACTTTGTCATGTTTCTTAAATTTTATGGCTAGTCGACATACATCATCGAACCCTTCATAGATTTGCATCTCAACCCTTCATAAGGTTTCCTTGCTTTGTCATGTTTCTTAAATTATACTTGGTCGGAAGAATTTTGAACTTTGTGGGATGTTAGTGTTTGTTAGAATGAATTTGGGATTTGAGGAAAATGGTGTAGATCTAAGTTCACCCTATAGTGGTGATTGGTTGTATCCCTGAGGAAAGGGTGGTAAGATAAGTTTGATCATTTTAATGCTTAATGCTTGCCATTACTCATGTGTGAATAGTTCATGTTATTTGATGGTGTAAGGTTGAATGAGTTGGTTAGGACTTCTTAACCCATTAGTGATTTAATCTTTTGAACGTAGGAGTTTGGATGATACCTTGAGGTGTAAAATGCTTTTGAGACTATGTGACTTCTTGTGGATTCTAGTGTGTGTGTTAGAGTATATGCTTGCTGGAAAAGTACTTGGATATAATACTTGTAATTAAAGATATGATCTTATCTTATGGTAACAGAGGCTCATTGAAAGTAGTAAGTTGTGATGGTAGATTAAACCATGTTACTTGAGGATGACGGACATGAGTGAAATCTGATTAGATGAGCTATGACGGTGATGCCTTAGGATGTTGATGATGACGTTTTGTTTGGTGTTCTACCTTGTGGGCCATAGGAGTTGAAAAGAGATAAGTATAAAGAATTCCTTGTTAGTCTTTCGGTTTTGAAACCTTTGAGTTTGTGTCAAATTTTGGAGTTAAGTGAATGTTACTATGCTTGAGTTGTAATTCCGCAATTGGGAATCCGTGTTATATGAAAGGATGGATGAATTGGGTTGTAGTCGATTTGTCGAATTTAGGTGTACCTTAATTTTATGATTTGTGGTACGATGTTCCCTTGTGAGAGACCTTTGTTATCGGGATGAGTTGCTTTGATATCACTCTAAGTTTGAAAGGAGAAAAATTGTGGATTAAACCTTAAACCATTACTCGTGCCATTATCCCTTTTCATTTTGATTCTTGAATGTTTTTTATGCGGGAGCACTAGAAGAAAATGAAAATGAATTGATTAGTCGAAATGTAACTCACATTTCTGAAGGTTTCAAAATGGGCTCAAATCAAGTTAACATGATAGCATGCAAGAAGGACAACAACACAATTGGCAGCAGTTAATTTTTGTTTTACTAATTTGAATAAAATAGTGTGGTGATCTTATTTAATAATAAGGTAGTGTTCACACTATTTCCTAATTTCTATCTAGCTATTTTAAGGTAAGTACTAGTAGTATAAATACCAAAATATGTAATCTGAATTATTCACACAATTGAGAATTGAATTCAAGTTATTACTTGTTTGTTCTTATTAGCTTGCGAGCTTTAAGTTCTATTATTTACTTCTTGCGAGAGGGAAATAATCCGTTCATCCTTGCGAGGTTGAATTCGTGTGTTCTTGATATCTTGCGAGGTTGAGAGATCATACACGAGTTGGTCAAGTTGTCTTGCGAGATCACTTGATTAATTCAAGTCTTAGTTGAGTGATCTTGCGAGATTGTCTTAGCTAATTCATATCTTTTACTTTTTTGTTCCAACACATACAAAAACCCAAAAAAATACAGTAATTCCGCTGGAACATAGACACAGAAAACAAAATAAGCAGTCCGTTGAATTGTTCAGTTTAAAACCGAGCAGTTTGACATCAATTTGGTTACCAGAGCTAGTTTTGATTTGTTTCCTAACAAATCTCTTCTTGGGAGACGTGACGATGCCTGAAAACGCAGAATCGAGTGAAGGCAACGCTTCATTTCAAAATCAATTGAACACGATGAATGGAAAAGTGGATGAGTTAGGCTATACACTAAAGGAGTTCATGAAGATGTTTGGCCAAGGAGCAAGAGGTCATGGTATAATGCCAAGTAGAAGTAGGTATAGAGAGAGTTCAGATTCGGAAAAGGAAAGTGTGACTACCAAAAACTGAAAGTCCAAAGACCTTAATTAGACTCCTCTAATTAGTTGCTAAATTACTTGTTAATTTAGTATTTAATGATCTATGTAACATGCATGCAAATATAAAGACATTTATATAAAAGAAGAAATTTCCTCACATTGATATGGAAATAATATGGGCACAACAAGAACTCCTTCTTGTTGTTCTTGAGCTAATAATATGGATGAACAAGAAATCTCCAAACTAGAAGACCTCCTTCAAGTTGCACCAAGATGACACCAAATAATCTACCCTTATTATTAACTAGATAATAAGATAGATATTATACTACTAATATTAGACTATATTACTACACTAGTAATACTTAGAAATATTAGTATATGAGAGTTTTTAGTGAGAGGAAGGATTTTAGAGAGAAGTGTAAAATTGCACAAAATGAAGTAGTGAAATAATGAACAACATTTGTTCATTATATAGCCAAAATGGCCGGACCATTTAGTCCAAAAATGACTCTTATTTTGTTCAATTTGATCACATGCATTAGAGTGGAGTGTTGTAGTATAAGTGATGATTGTATTCTACTTGTTATGTCACTTTCAATTTGTAACTAAAGAGTGTAAACAAGAACAACAATCATCACCTTTGTAACTACAACATAACCGGCCAACATGGCCTAGTTTGGTCCATTTTGATTTTTGATATTTGTCTCACAAATACTTATTGATCATATGGTTAATTATCTTGTATAATTAAGTGTTAATTTGATCATATAACAATTATATGACTCAATTAAATAAATAATATGTACTTAACATTTTAAGTAATATTTTACCATTATATCAATATATAATGGGTCCCACAATGCTTAGTTAATTTATTTTACAACTCCTTGTAAATATAATTAACTAATTACCTCTATCTCAAAACCCAACTAATTTAGTAATTTAACGATTAATTACTAAGTTAAATCTTATTTAATCGTATTAAAATAAGATATAAATTTATTAGTCAATTATCGCAAAATTGAAAAATAAGTTTAATCGAATTTGAGTTCTTAACTCAATTTCTAATAATTAACTCTCGTACATATCGAATATATGTAATGTACTAATTAACTGTATCGTATACAAATAATTAGTTACTATTTGGATTTCATCCTTTAGGTGTGACCGAAAGGGATCAGTTGATCACCGCCGTCAAACGACAATAACGTCAAACTCTAGTCAGCCAACCGTTATTGATTTCCTTAATCAACTGACTAATCATATATATAGTCAATAAATATCCCAACTATATTCCTTAATAAGATTCATTATGTGGCGCACTATTGTGGAGGACACCTACTCCAACAAAAACAAGAAGGAAAGAATAAACGATAATGATCGAGGCCTTAAGCTTGACATACCTGATTTCAATGGTGATTTAGATCCAGAGAAGTTCATGGATTGGATTAGGGAAACGGAACGAGTCTTTGAATACAAGGAGTATGACGAGCATAAACAATTCAAGGTAGCTATTCTTAAACTTACCAAATATGTGTCCTTCTTTATTTGAACTTTGTGGAATGTTAGTGTTTGTTAGAATGAATTTGGGATTTGAGGAAAATGGTGTAGAAAATAGAACTTAAAGCTCGCAACCTAATAAGAACAAACAAGTAATATTTTGAATTCAATTCTCAATTGTGTGAATAATTCAGATTACATAGCTTGGTATTTATACTACTAGTACTTACCTTAAAATCGCTAGATAGAAATTAGGAAATAGTGTTAACACTACCTTATTATTAAATAAGATCACCACACTATTTTATTCAAATTAGTAAAACAGAAATTAACTTAACCCCTCAACAAAACCCCTCCACAAGCTTCCCAAAGTTCTATTTGTCACCTCGGTTTGTCCATCAGTTTGTGGATGATGAGACGTACTAAATAGCAACTTTGTTCCAACCAACCTCCATAATGTCTTCCAAAAATAGCTTAAGAACTTAAAATCTCGATCTGACACAATAGTAAGAGGTATACAATGCAATTGAACAATCTCTTTGTAATAAAGTTCAGCAACTTTTGTAGCATCGTCGGTTTTGTGACATGGAATAAAATGAGCTATCTTCGAAAATCGATCCACAACAACCATAATCAAATCCTTTCCTCTTTGAGTTCTAGGTAAACCAAGTATAAAGTCCATACTAACCTCGTTCCATGGTTGTGTAGGCACGGGTAAGGGCGTGTATAATCCCTTCTTGAACGTGCTCTTCGACTTTTGGCACACCAGACACTTTGACACGATCTCTTGCACATTCTTGCTCATCTTAGGCCAAAGGAAATGTTCACTTACTATGTCAAGTGTCTTGTTCACTCCAAAGTGTCCAGCAATAGCACCACCATGAGCTTCTCGAATCAATAGCTCACGAATCGACCCATTAGGAATGCATAGTCGATTACCTTTGAATAGATAACCATCTTGGACTGAATGCAACCCCGTTGGTTCGATAATATCCCTTGAGAACTCCGGATCAAATTTGTACAGTTCTTTGATATGTTCAAACCCAAGCATCCTTGCATCCAACTCGATCAATAATGTATGCCTTCGAGATAAAGCTTCGGCAACTATATTTGAAGCTCATGTCTTATACTTTGATGAGAAAGTAAAAAATTGTAGATATTCAACCCACTTGGCATGTCTAGGATTCAACTTTTTTTGCCTATGAATATTCTTCAATGCCTCATGATCCGAACGTAGCACAAACGGTTTAGGCCTCAAATAATGACTCCAATGATCCAAAGCTCTTACAATGGCATATAACGTTTTATCATAAGTCGAATAATTCAAACGAGCTCCACCTAATTTCTCACTAAAATAGGCAATTGGTCGTTTCTCTTGTACCATAACAGCCCCAATCCCTACTCCACTCGCATCACATTCAACTTCGAACAACTTATCGAAATTAGAAAGTGTTAAAATAGGTGCGGAACTAAGTTTAGCTTTTACCTCATCGAATGCCTTTTGTGCACTAGGTGTCCACACAAATTCACCCTTCTTCGTCAACTCTGTCATAGGCGCCATAATCAAACTGAAATTTTGAATGAACCTTCGATAGAACGAAGCCAATCCATGAAAACTACGAACTTCAGTTGTTGTCTTAGGAACCGGCCATGCTTTTATAGCTTCTACTTTGGATGGATCCATGCTTATACCATCCTTGCCAACAATGTACCCTAAGAACACCACGCTAGGCACCATAAACGTACACTTCTCCATCTTCCGAAATAGCTTCTGTTTTCGTAACATATCGAACAATACACGAAGATGTTCTAAGTGCTCCTCTTTGTTCTTGCTATAAACTAGAATATCGTCAAGATACACCACGGCGAACTTGTTCAAGAACGGTCTTAGCACCTCATTCATCAATCTCATAAACGAACTTGGAGCATTACAAAGAACAAATGGCATAACGAGCCATTCATACAACCCTTGCTTAGTCTTGAACGTCGTCTTCCACTCTTCCCCTTCACGGATTCTCATTTGATGATATCCAATTCACAAGTCCAATTTAGAGAACACTTGTGATCCACTTAACTCATCTAACATATCATCCAATCTTGGCATAGAAAAGCGGTATAGTGATATTATTCACCGCTCTACTATCGATACACATTCGCCATGTCCCATATTTCTTGGGCACCAACAAAGCTGGTACGGCACAAGGACTTAGGCTCTCTTGGACATAACCCCTATCGATCAACTCTTACACTTGCCTTTGCAATTCCTTTGCTTCCTCGGGATTACAACGGTAAGCAAGGTTTTTTGGTAACGAAGCTCGTAGAATTAGATCGATTTGATGTTCAATACCTCTAAGCGGAGGTAGTCCCTTTGGCAAATCATCGGGAAAGACATCGCAAAACTCTTTTAACAACCAATGAACCTCACGGCTGTCACTTTGTGCTTTTGCATCCAAATCTCGCACCATTAGAATATAGGTTGGTTCTCCACGAGCCAACACCTCTTCACACTCGTGAGCCTCCATGAATAAGCTTTCCTTCTTTGATTTCAACTCCCTGACCTTGTTAGGTGGTAAGGGCCGTAAATTGAATGTTGTTTTGCCTTTAGTCACGCTATACACATTGGTTCTTCCATCATGCTCAACGTTTCGATCAAATTGCCATGGATGTCCCGGAATCACATCGCACCAAATTTCATCATTATAAGGTCCCAAGTTTAAAGATATCAAAGCTTGCTTCCTTACTTGTATACCATTGTCTCCATTCAACCAATGTAACTTGTAGGGTTTCCCATGGTTTCTCCTTTGAAGTTTTAGCTCATTTACCAACTCCTTGGACACCACATTAGTACAAGAACCACTATCAATGATAAGATTGCAAATTTTGTTATGAACCTTACATCGAGTGTGAAAGATTTGTTCTCTTTTATCAACCTCAACTGGGCTTGTTTCCACATGAAGATTTTGAATAACCAAGCATTCTTCTTCACTCAATGGATCAACATCATAAGCCACTCCCTCTTCTTCACTTTCGTCAATTTCGGACAGATTGGAAATCTGTTCAGGCATGACAAATTCAGGAACTAGTCCACACAAATCTTGAATGGTAAGTGCTCGTATTTGTGGACATTCGTTTGCTATGTGGCCATAGCCTTGGCACTTGAAACACCGCCTCAATGAACCACCCCTAGGCTCCACGGCTACTCCCTTTCCTTTGTCCTTCACATCCTCTTTTATGGTCTCCTTAGGCTTGCTAGGTGTTGGCTTAGAATAAGAACTTGTGCCTACACTTGTACTCCTTGAATAAGCATAAGGTTTCCTTGCTTTGTCATGTTTCTTAAATTTTATGGCTAAACGACATACATCATCGAACCCTTCATAGATTTGCATCTCAACCCTATTAGCAAGTGAGGGTGAGTCCTTTGATGAACCTTGCAACTCTAAGCTCTTCCTTTTCTTCTAGGTCACAAAGTATCGTCATCTTCTCAAATCCTTTGATATACTCGGCCACGGACATATTTTCTTGTGATAAGGCTTGCAACTTTAGGTAGTTCTCTTGTTCATAATCTTTAGGTAAGAACCTCTTCATTAGGTGTTTTTTCAATTTCTCCCAAGTATCGATCTTACTCTTCTTTTCTCTTTTACGTTGTTTCTTCAAGTTTTCATACCATAAAGACGCATATTTGGTAAGTTTAAGAATAGCTACCTTGAATTGTTTATGCTCGTCATAATCCTTGTATTCAAAGACTCGTTCCGTTTCCCTAATCCAATCCATGAACATCTCTGGATCTAAATCACCATTGAAATCAGGTATGTCAACCTTAAGGCCTCGATCATCATCGTTTATTCTTTCCTTCTTGTTTTTGGTAGTCACACTTTCCTTTTCCGAATCTGAACTCTCTCTATACCTACTTCTACTTGGCATCATACCATGACCTCTTGCTCCTTGGCCAAACATCTTCATGAACTATTTTAGTGTATAGCCTAACTCATCCACTTTTCCATTCATCGTGTTCAATTGATTTTGAAACGAAGCGTTGCCTTCACTCGATTCTGCGTTTTCAGGCATCGTCACGTCTCCCAATAAGTTATTTGTTAGGAAACAAATCAAAACTAGCTCTGGTAACCAAATTGATGTAAAACAGTAGTCCCCTCATAGGCTAACTCTAGACCATCCCATATTTCCTTGTCAGATGAACTAGATTAGAATCGATCAAACTGGATAGGAATCATGCCATTTTGCAGCAGACTAATAACTTTTGAGTTTTTCTCAGCTTTCTTATAATCCGCCTCAACATAGTCCCCTTCCTTCTTTTCGGTGGAAGTGTCAGTAACAGATCCAAGCATAATCTTATTCGGACCATTCTTAATGATTAGCCAGCACTCGCAGTCGTTACTCTTAATGTAATGGGTCATCATATTTTTCCATAAACCATAGTTCTTCCCATTGAATACGGGACACTTTAGGTATTTGGAATCCATTGAAATAAAATTAAATGCAGCGGAAAATAGATAAACAAAAAAAAAAGATAAAAGGATCAGACTCCTTGTTGTAAGGCAATCAAGACCACGAGACTCTGATACCAATTGTAGAGTCTATTGATCGAGTACGAAAGAGGGGGGTGAATTGAGTATTAAAAACTAGCCCAACTTTTTCGATTTATATGATGTATAATTAATTATTTGATTTTATTGATTAAAATCAACTAATTAATTAATCAATGTATTATGCGAGTAACGAAATAACGAAATAAAGAAGGACACAAGAGATTTTTGAAGTGTTTCAGTTTCACAAATTGAAACCTACGTCCACTATTCTCGATTAATAATTCTTAGTACGTCTCTACGGATTACAAAAACTATCAACCCACTCGTATAATCAACTATGATTATAATTCAGATTGAGTATCGCTAAATACTCTATACTATCTTACGTTAATAAAAATGTACAATATAACTCGCACGAATTCTCGTTAAAGAATAAGTAAGATTATGTGATGTACTATTATCTAATAACGTATTTCACTCGAGTGATTGACAAAGATTGATGCTTGACTTTTTTTCGAAACAAACAATAAAAATAATAAATATTTTGCTCAAAGTTTGTTTAAAATCAATTTTTAAAATTCTCTCAAATGTGCATAAACGTCGTGTTTAATGTTTGAGATCAATGGAGTATTTATAGTAGAAGCATACGAGATGTAAACTCTAAATCCCTAACTTTTTCTCTAAGAAAACTATTTATCTTTTTATCCTAAAATAGTGTTGAAAGATCCTTTGTAAAAACCCTAGGTTGATCCAAGGAGTGAAATGGACCAAGGGCCGTTCTTCTCTCCTCTCAACGCAACCCTAGGAGACGTTCATAGGCACGCATAACCCTAGGAGGCACAAACCCCTAGGTTTCGAAACCCTAGGTGGCGCAACCACTAGTTGAGCTTATTAGGTCAACAAGAAAATGAGATAAAATGTATTATAAACCCTAAGTAGCATGACAACTCATAAGTTGTATTACTAACCAATAGAATACCATAAATACATTATCTATTTAAAACTTTTGATAAATATAAATACTCTTTCTTTTTTTGTAAACATTTAAAAGATTTGTTTCCAAAATCATGCATCAATTTCGTCATTCAAAGTTATAGGTGAAATAGGTATAACTTTGAACTTAGTATGTAAAGTTATAAGTGAGATAGCTATAACTTTACTTTTCAAAAATCACTCTAATGGAATAGTTACCAGATGACGACCTATACTATCTAATCTTCACAAATATCTTCAGTATACGGATCATCTCTTCATCTTGATCGCAAAACCCTCCATCTTGAGTCTTGTGTTATTTGATGTAGATCTTGCTTGAAATTGTTCTTCAATGTTATAACCAAAACAGTTATAACTTTGTATATGAATCTTCAAAGTTATACCTCAAGCTCTTATAACTTTGTCTCAATGAAATCTTCAAAGTTGAATCTTCTCAAGTTTAAACCTTGATCTATTTACTTGTAATTGTTGTTAGCTATAATAAGACTTAGACACACAAGTACATGCATATGATATAACAATTAAAGCATTACTTGTCAATTAACCAAATTATCAAATATATACTTGTCATTATCCAAACTATATCATAGGTCCAACAATATGTGTGATATAAGGTAAGCTAGAGAGCTTAGTCCGCTTGATGTGTAAATAGGACTTATATGTTATTGTTTTGGTGTAAATCCGGATAGCTAAGAGACAATTGTGGACATGAAATATTATGGAAAGTGTGATATAAGGTAAGCATTGTTTTGATGTATGCTAAGGATAAATATTAATAATATCTGATGAGTTTCGTTATTTGTTTGGGCAAATTAGTAGCGAATGAAAGAAAATATTGTGATAAGAGAAATTATTATTGCGTATGATTAGGAGATTGTGGCGACGTACTGTTGAGTTTGGAATCTTGAGGTAACAAGAAGGTAGTCGCGTTATTGGAGGACTAGATAGTGAAAGCGAATCTTTGATATAATGAGTAATTGTAATTGGTGTGAATTGAAAGAAGTATGAATAGCGAATTCGTGAAGCAAAAGAGTAATTGAAGCAATAGAATAGCGTAAATGTAATGATATTTTTGAATTCATGAAATGAATTGTATGGGAATTATGAGTTGGAAAGAGACAAGTGGAAGAGGAATAATAGGAGGATCATATTTTGGGGTAAATATTAGAGATGGGGTACAATTCGGTAAGAAATAATAAGGGAAGGTGGTATTAGTTTCGAATGAGAAGATGAGTGGTTTTTGTGATAAAGAATATGATATATATTGGTGAAAAATAGTTTGTGGGCAATTGGTGGTTAGTAATCGAAGAGAATGTTGTGGAAAGTTTGGTTGAATCATTTATGGCTTTGGAAGTACTCTAGGTAGTGGATTGTGTGAGATGTAAGGGTATTTGGTGGTGTATTGTTAGAATATCTTTATTATAGAATTTAGCGGTCTGAAGTGTTGGGTTGATGTAATGGGGAGACAAGAGATTTAAATGAGAATTTATGAATGAATATTCAGATAGAGTTATTAGTCGTTAGTGGAATTATTCATAAGGATGTAGGACTAAAGAAAGAATGAGAGCTATTAAGTCTCGAAAGGGAATGTGAGAGCTTATTGTGATTATATTTGGTACCTATCTTAAGATATTGGTTTTAGTACCTTGTAGGTCGTTTTGCGCGGAGAGATGGGTTGATAAAGGAAGAATAGTCGTGGTTTGAGTTGAGAAAGATATGAGGAGATTATAGTATTAGTTGGATTTATGATATAGCTGGGTGAAAAGGAAGTTTTAAGGGTAATTGGCTTTGGGGTTGTCTTCATGTTAGGAAGGAGAATAATGAGTGATAATGGTGTGGGATAGATGTACGTCTAGATTCCTTGTTAAGATTATTTTGGTTAATAATTGTCAGTTACTCGTGTAGTTAGTCGGTAACCTAAGATGTGGTATTGGTATCTTGTGTCTGTCGAGTTAGGACATCTTTAGCATGGTTGGTACAGTCTATTGTTTTGTGTAATAGCGTCATTCAGATAGTGGTCTGTTATGACGGTTATGTGGTTATGTGGATCTCTAAGTAAGTCAGAATTTTGAATTCTGAGAGCTTGGGTCATTTATGTGTTGAGTGTTGGAGTAGGTGTCCTCCACAATAGTGCGCCACATAATAAATCTTATTAAGGAATATAATTGGGATATTTATTGACTATATATATATGATTAGTCAGTTGATTAACGTAAATCAATAACGGTTGGCTGACTAGAGTTTGACGTTATGGTCGTTTGACGGCGGTGATCAACTGATCCCTTTCGGTCACACCTAAAGGATGAAATCCAAATAGTAACTAATTATTTGTATACGATACAGTTAATTAGTACATTACATATAGTCGATATGTACGAGAGTTAATTATTAGAAATTGAGTTAAGAACTCAAATTCGATTAAACTTATTTTTCAATTATGCGAGAATTGACTAATAAATTTATATCTTATTTTAATACGATTAAATAAGATTTAACTGAGTAATTAATCGTTAATTACTAAATTAGTTGAGGTTTTGAGATAGAGGTAATTAGTTAATTATATTTACAAGGAGTTGTAAATAAATTAACTAAGCATTGTGGGACCCATTATATATTGATATAATGGTAAAATATTACTTAAAATGTTAAGTACATATTATTTATTTAATTGAGTCATATAAATGTTATATGATCAAATTAACACGTAATTATACAAGATAATTAACCATATGATCAATAAGTATTTG
>JAIUZE010034458.1:0-10690 GCA_022085475.1 Heliosperma pusillum | reverse complement strand
GATGAAAAGTCTTCAAATTCATCTTCCAAAGCCAAAGAAGCCGAGCCCATTGTAATTAAACTTCCTTTTCCTCAACGCCTACATAAATCAAAGCTCGATAAACAGTTTGGGAGGTTTATGGAGGTAGTGAAAAATTTACACGTGAGTGTACCATTTACCGAGTTGATCACTCAAGTGCCGGCCTATGCAAAGTTTTTAAAGGATATATTGACAAGGAAGCGATCCTTTAATGAAGTGGAGACGGTTGCATTTACTGAGGAATGCAGTGCTGTGTTGCAATCAAGATCACCACCTAAGCTAAAGGATCCAGGGAGTTTTTCTATTCCTTGTAATATAGGTTGCTTAGCAATTGATAAGGCCCTTTGTGATTTAGGGGCTAGTGTTAGTGTTATGCCATTTTCTATATGCAAAAAGTTAAATATGGGTCAACTTACTGTTACAAACATGACCTTACAAATGGCCGACCGTTCTATTAAACACACTTTAGGGATTTTAGAAGACGTACCGGTTAGAGTAGGGAAGTTTTTCATACCAGTTGACTTTGTTGTCTTAGATATGGCTGAAGACACCCAAATTCCTATCATCTTGGGACGACCATTCCTCCATACTGCGGGGGCGGTTATAGATGTTAAGAATGGGAGACTTACACTAACAGTGAGGGATGACAATATTACTTTCAACTTAGAGCATTCAATGAAACACCCCATGCTAGAAGAGACATGTCATAGGATCGATATTGTGGATTTGAATGTTGATGATTGTCTCTCTTTATGCTTGAATAGGGATCCTCTGGAGATCGCCTTAATTTCCAGCACTGCTGAAGCTGGAAGCTCACGGAGTAAGGCAGTAGTTGAGATGAAAAAACTGCTGACGGGAAAGGAATGCAAGTTACAAAAGGTGTATAGCTTAGGTAACCCCCCAAAGGTTACCAAGGTAATGACACCTGAACTTGAACCCGACTGATGAGCAGTAGTGACAGTTCGTCACTACTCCCCCATTTTGCAGCTGGTTTGGGGGAGACTATTATTCTATACAGCTGGTACTATCTATCCTTGTACTTTCTTTTATAGTATTTTCTTTTAGCTATTTCCCCTTTTCCCTTTTGTTAGTAGTGTCCTTTAGGTTGCTGATGTTGGTTGATTGTGTGATTGCTGTGCTGTAAACGTCACAATGAGGACACTGTGACATTTAGGTTTGGAGGAGAGTCTTTATTTATGTTGTGGGTTAATTTTAGAAAAAAAATCCATAAAAATTGAAAAATTTACAAAATCCAAAAACATGTTTTTTATTTTATTAGGTCGAGTCTTGGTAAAATTGAATAACAATGATGATAATTCGCATTGTTTCTGCATTTGAATCCCAAATAGGTTATCCATGTACATTGTTTTGACTTACTATTTTTGAAAACAAAGCTCATAAGTACAAGTCTTGACCGTTTTTGACATACCTTATGCTAATTAGATTTGGCCAATTTTTGCTGGTAAACCACTTAAAATTCTGAGATCTATAGAGCTTCCTACGCCAGGAGCATCAATAAGCTGGTCTCATTGTTTTTAGGCTTGAGTGTGGTACTCCTTGTGGAATATGTAACATTAAATTGCATAAGTGTGACATTCGTTTCTTGATACTATACGCGTTCGTTTGATAAGTGCATGAGGAAAGGTGATTCTTTTTGTTCAAATAAGCCTCACATAGCCAAAAAGACTTGATTTTATACCCTTATTATTGAGTTCTTATGTTTAGCCAATTTGAGCCTTTTGTAGCCTGTTTTACAAGTCATATAATAGCTACATTCCTAGAACTTGCCTACCTTATCGGGACAGTCGCAGTTGCATGTTTTTCTTATCTACTTGTCTACTATGGTTGGGTCGGGATTTCAAAAAGAATATCAATTGGGTGTAGCAAGTATGTTGGCAATTGTGTCATTTATTTCCTTTGTTGAGAAAAGTTGTGAAGCAAAAGAAAAGAAAAAAAAATGATGAAGAAAAGAAAAAAAAAAGATTTGATTTGAAAAAAGAAGAAAAAGAGAAAAAGAAAAAAAGAAAGAAAGAAAAATTTGTTGCTTCATTGAATTATTCAAGGGAAAATGAAAGGGATTATACTAGAGTCTAATGCATATTTAGAGAGCAATTTCGATCTCTCTCTTGCGTTGTCAAAGTTTAAGATGATTTCTCTAGTCGGTGTTGGTTTGTGCTAGTCTTGTAGATTTGTTTTGGTAAGTGTCGCTGCGACTACCGGTCTTAGCCCCACATTTCCAAACGTGCCTTGGCACAACTTTATTTCTACCTTCACCCATTAGCCTTCCTTTTTGTCCTGATTCATGTACTTTGTAGCGAATGCGTATTTGTTGGGGAAATTACTATCACATTAGAATGCATGCATGTTTCATAAGTTGAGTGAGTGTTTCTATTTCTTTCTATCTTCACAAAACTCACCTTTACATAAACTTATGAGTGCATGAGTGAATCCGCGAGAATCCGACAATTTGAGCCTTGCAGGATTGAAAGGTATTTGGTTTTTGTCTATACTACGGTATCATGTAAAATCTTGGATTATGAGCTGCGTTTTCTACTTTCCCGTACCTTTGAATTTGTTTTAATGGTACAACTTGGTCATTACTTTGTTATAGATATGGATAGCTTGGGATTTGTATGTGCATTAACATTAGCTTTGAGTTTTTCATTCACCATTTGTATGTTTGTCTTTGTTTGTGTCGAGTGCTTTGCTTAGGGACAAGCAAAGGATTGGTTTGGGGGAGTTTGATGATCATTATTTATATACATATTTTATGCCTCCCTTAGACGCATTTTACTCAATTTACCGTCTTTCCTTGCTTATTTCTATGCTATTTTAGCTAGAATATCGATTCTGCCACTTTTGTTATGTTTTAATGCAGATTGGATGCATTTGGAGCTTTTTGAGATGATATAGAGCATGGCGGGGTTGGATCGTAGAAGCTAGGCACGGGAATCGAGGAAGAAAAGAGAAGAAATGAAGAGAAGTTGAAGAAACGAGCTAGAATGAAGGCTGCTCGATCGAGCACACCTACAGTGCTCGGTCGAGTCGCATTGTGTCCTTGCTCGATCGAGCAGAGTCACCTTGCTCGATCGAGCAAGCTCTATTACGGCGGATTTCTTTTATTTTCCTTAACTTTAGACCTAATTAGTTAGATCTTTTGTAATATAAAAAGGAAGCTCGTCTTTCTTAACTAGATATTCAGATACATGCTTTCTTAGGCTTTAGAATACTTTTAAGGTTTAATTCAGAAACCCTAGTTTAATTTACTTTGCCTCCGGATTTATTTCATCAAAGACGATTGTCTTTAGTTCAACTTGTAATCGGTATTCTTCAATCTTTCTTAGTTATTTATTTAATTGCTTTCTTGTTCTTTAATTAGTCTTTGTTATTCCTTTCATTGTTGTTAATCATGTTTACTTTAATTATTATTGTTGTTATTTATATTATTATGAGTAGCTAAATTCCTTTCTAGGGTTGAAAGATGATCTAGGATTGTTAGAAGGGGTAGATTAATTGATTGAATTGCAATTGCATGGTTATCGTTTGATTATCGTTTTAATTCTAGTTGTTTGATTACTGGCCAGGATTAATTAACTAGTCTTGCAAATTAGGATTGACACCGACCGGGTTAAGACTAAGATAGGCTACGATAATTGAATAGACTCGTTTAATGATAGCGACCGCATGTTAAATTGTAGATCTAAAGGGCATAATTGAATCGACCGATCTTGTGACCTTAGATAACTTTATTGCATGATAGTTGATTTTATCCCTATCCCTGGACAATAATCCTAGTGAACCTGAGACCCTAGACTTTTAATCTCATTGTTTTCAACCTTATTAGTTTGCTATTGCTTATAGTTACTTCTTGCTTATTATTAGTTGTTATTATTATTGTTATTAGTTGTTATTGTTTACTTTAGTTGTTGTTATTGATTGCTATTAGTTTAGAAACCACAATCAAAACCCAGAAATTGTTACTTATGAGACAAACCTAGTTTAACAGATTAGAATACTACCGCCTCCCTGTGGATTCGATACCTTGCTTACCGCTGACTATTAGTTAGATGTGACTTAGGTTTACTTTGATTAAGGAGACGCGACTTTACCCTTATCATTGCTGATGTTGTTGTAGCATTTCTTTGTCTTCGCAGCTTACTCTTGTTTTTCTTGTGCTTTTCCCAGTCCCTCCACGCTTTTAATTTGTTTAACAAATTATCGTATAATTACTCTATGCAAATATCATTATTACAAATTCTCAATCACCCTATGTACCCAAAAAAACAAATTTACAACTACCCTAGTCTAATGGAAGTCAGACCTCAAGATGTCTTAGTCTAAGTAGTTAAAACAGACTTATTCTAGACAATAAGTCTCATATTCGAATCACCATACCCCTTTATTGTAATGCGACTAAGTGGACGATTTGTTAAACAAAAAATTATGCCCTCCATCTGGGTCAATTGATGTCCTTTCATTTTGGCACAAAGACCAAGGAATAAGTGGGGGACCTTTTGTGGTTTCACTTAGTGGATAACAAGTGGACAATAGTCTCATTGGATAATCAAATTACTCATAAAAACCCTTCTTAATATAGAAAGGACAACAATTTATTGAGACACCCTAAAAAAGAATAAGACAACAATTGACCGGGACGGGGGAGTAAAACTAAAGGCGTGGTAGTGTGGGTCATCCCAAGTTAGCCTTCAAAACCTCTATAACCGTTCATGATGGACTTTAAAACATTTGTAAAAAAAAAGAAGAAGTAAAACATGCTAACTAAAGATAAATAATACAACTCGGTCTTAATTCTTTATTTACCTTTGTTAGACTCAAGGCGACCGTCATCAATCCCCAGGCAGCATCCCAACTCAACACAACATATCATCATCACACCTGCTCAAGATCTACTCAGCATACGATGAAAATATCGTATGGATCGCGGTAGATAAAATAAACAACAACGGTCAGTTTACATGTACATAACCGATCATATGAAATCACAATATCATCATCACACATATCTGGTGCCATTAAGCAGCGCACCACGGTGCCATCAAAAAGCACACCGTACCACCAATCGTTGTGCCATAAACAAGCACACCGCCGTGTATATGGCACGTCGTAGACACAACGGACCATACCGCAACAGCTCACTCCCAGACCCATGTCATACCACGTGCATTGTCTCCTCCATGGCGAGAACCATGAGGAGCGACCCACATAGTCTATGGAGCCGGTTTCTCGTAAACACTCCATATAAATATCACCTCCAATACACCAATATATCACAATCAATCACCCAAACTCCAATTAACATGTCACAATCATATCATAATACACATCAATTAATCACATACACATAAGTCAAGTTGGATTAACCTACCTTTTAACAAAGAACAATCAACATGCAATCTCAAGAAATGAAGCTAGAAGTCCTCTTCTACAAAGTCATCACTTACAATAACACAATAATAACCATTACTACTAATTACTACCAATGGCAACTAATTAAGACTAATTACAACTAGCTACAACTATTTCCCCAATTCTCAAACTAACAAGGTGTTGGACCAATTTCATAGTTTTGATAATGACATGTGTTTACGTGATAATATGTTTTACTCGATATATCATATGCGTGTAATTGTGTGCTTTAGTCTTATTATAGCTAGCAAGAATTATGAGAAGAAAGATCAAAGTTAGGCATAACTTTGATAAAGACTGTGAGACAAAGTTATAACAACTTCAGGAATAACTTTGGAAGTTAACATGGAAGTTATAACTATCAGTCATAACTTTAAAGAAAATCGCTTCAAGCAAGATCTACCTCAAACAACACAAGACTCAAGATGGAGGGTCTTCGTGATCAAGATGAAGAGATGATCAGTATACTGAAGATCTTTGTGAAGATTAGATAGTATAGGTCGTCATTCGGTAACCATTCCATTCGAGAGATTTTATGTTCAAATTTATAGCTTTAGCCTATGACTTTGAATGATAAATATTGATGCATGATTTTGGAAATAAAATGTTTTGAAATGTTTTCAAAAGTGAAAGAGTATTTTTATATTTATCAAAAGTTTTAATAGAGAATATATTTATGAGATTCTATTGGTTAGTAATACAACTTATGGGTTGTCATGCTACCTAGGGTTTCTAATATATTCTATCTCAATTTGTTGTTAACCTAATAATCCCACCTAGGGTTTGAGCCACCTAGCTAGGGTTTCGTGGAAACCTAGGTTTGTGCCTCCTAGGGTTGCGTGCCTCCTAGGGTTTCGTGTAGCTTAGGAATCCGGCCTCCATAGGCTTGTTTCCCTTGTTTACCTAATCTAGGATTCTACTATATCTTTACAACAATATTTTGAGATATTAAAGATAAGTATATTTCTATAAGATAAACCAAATAATATTTTGAGATAAAGATATTTCTAAAAGATAAGCAAATATTATTTTATGATATTAAAGATAAATATCTTTCTTAAATATTATGCTAGGGTTTTAGATTTACCATACTTCTAATACCATAAATACTCCTTCACATATCAATTGGAAAACACGCGACATACACGAAATACACAAGCAATCTCACGGCACATCTACTACTTGTGTTGATTTTCCAAAATCGTTTTAAAGCAAACCTTTGAGCAAAATATTTATTATTTTTAGTGTTTGTTTTCAAAAGAGTCGTGCATCAATTATTATCAATCGCTTGAGTGAAATACGTTATTGGATAATAGTACATCATTATAAGCTTACAATTCTTTAACGGGAATCTGTGTGAGTTATATTGTACTTTCTTATTAGCGTAAGATAGTATGGAGTATTTAGCGATACTCACCTTGAGTTATAATCATAGTGTTGATTATACGAGTGGGTTGGTAATTTTTGTAATCCGTAGAAAGGTACTAAAAATTATTAATCGAGAATAGTGGATGTAGGTTTCAACGTGTGAAACTGAACCACTTCAAAAATCGTGTGCCTCTCTCTACTCTCTTTACTTTTCGTTATTTCGTTACTCGCGCTTACTTTGATTAATTAATTAGTTGATTTTAATTCATAAGATCAAATAATTAATTACATATCATATAAATCGAAAAAGTGGGGCTAGTTTTTAATACTCAATTCACCCCCCCCCCCCCTCTTTCGTATTCGATCAATAGACTCTACACAAGGTCAATAATTATAATCTAGGTCAAATTATCTCCAATCTCATGCTAATAAACAATATACTATAATCTACATCACTTTTGAAGGGTTTGGATTCCAAGTACCTGGAGGGGGAAGGGGTGAATTAGGTACTATTTTAAAATTTTCAACTTAATAATCTTTATTGATTAAAGAAAGTTGATTGTCTTTGTGAGGAATAAGTAGATACATCAAATGAATTGACTTATCAAGAGTTTATTACTTAAAGAGAAAGTTGATGTAAACTGTATGTGACAATAAGTCTGACTATTACTTGTTCGTCTTAGCAAATGAATTAAAGGTTATAAAACGAAGCTGACAGTATTTCGGACTGTTGCTTTAGAATAAAATACTAAATAAGCAAGTAAAGCAAATTGCAGCGAAAATTAAATAAACGAGAGATCAACACAATAGTTTTGAATTGGTTCGGCCAACTCTTTAAAGTCCTACGTCCAATCTTTTTCTTCTTGATTCAATTAAGTGGTCTACTCCGACTACTTAATACCCTTACAACAAAAAGGACCAACAACCAACTCCGGTTGCGAAATGAGCTTAAGACTACTCCGTCTCAAACTCGACTCTCTATCTAAGAAAGTTACAAGATCAAATTCCCTGAGTTTTTTTTCTTGTGAAAAGAACGAAGGCGAATTCATTAAGATCCAACTATTCTAGATATGAGAGTACAATACTTAAGGCAACAACTGTCATGTCTGTGATTTTGAAGACTTCAAAACATTTTGCAAAGCTTAAAAGCTTGAAACTTTTAAAAACAATTTTGCAATGAAATGTGTTTCTTTTCTCTGGAAAGTCTTAAGGAAATGAGAGATGAGTGCTCTCTATTTATAGAGGAAGAAATGATTTGAAATGATTAAAGAAATGCCTTGAGAGAGTCAACTCTCAAGTCATGCGCGCAAAAGAGATGTTCTTTGAAAAGGATTTTCACAAATGAGAACGTATCAAAGACAATAAAGAAGGTGAGCTGCTCAGGAAATCAGAAAAGAGTTTTACCCTCTGATTTTCCAAGGGTGAAAATCATAAGATTAAGAGACAAACCAAGTTTTGCTTTTTTGTGAAGAAAAGTTTGTCTATACAATTTTAAGGAAGAAGCTTTTCAAAAGATTCATTCTCATCCCTTTTCAAACAAGTTGCACATCATTTCAGAATAATAGAAACTCATTTCCAAATCTAAATCGATTGAAGCTTTCAAATTTGAATGATTAAAGAATGTCAAACATGAGCAACAGTAGTGCTCACTATTTCTAAATAAAAACAGATGAGGCAACGATTGCAAGGATTGTTGCAGTTGTAAGTATCATACTCTTCTATCTTTACAACAAGATGACTCATTACAACCCGACTTTCTTGGGTATTCAAAACTTCATCAACACTTCATCAAGCTTGATTAAATCTTGCTTGAAGATTCATAATTTTCCTGAAAACTTAACTAAGAGGCACATATTAATTAGGCATGTCATCGTCAACAAACTAGTTTAAGAAATTCCCCCTTTGATGATGACAAGCCTTAAGAAAACATAATCCTAAAATTATGTTCCCCTTAAGTTGGTCAGTTCAAAGCAAATACTTTGACCGACTCAACACATAGAAGTATGACAATAATAAGCATATGGCAAACAAAACCAAGAGAGTTAGATACCAAGATAATTCTACTAGGCAACAAGTAAGGGTTAATCAGTGATATGCTCATCTAGTGTGTTTTTTCATTTCCTCCTCTTGACATCATTGAAACGGCAATGATACTCTTCTCGGACACAAAATATTCATGCACAATATATCATAAAAACCACACTAAATAGGCTAAAATAGCAGTTTCAACAAAACAAAGGTTTAACAACAAGGTTAACAAAGTTCAACAAGACAAAACATAGATTAATCTACACCACCATTAAAGAAAAGGCAAGTTTAAGATATGTGGTGAAGGGAAAAATGTAACACCCGGAAATGTACCCTATTTTTCTAGTAGAAATATTTTACGAAATCTTTTCAGCGAATTTAAGTTTTAAATTAGCTTTTTATGTTTCGAGTCGAATTTAGAATTTCCAAGTTCGTATTTGGAATTTCTGTGAGATTCCATGAAAATCCCGTTTTAAGGCGAGTTTGACTTTTCTTGACTTTTGAGTCGAGTTTGACTTTTCTTGACTTTTGAGTCGAGTTTGACTTTTCTTGAAATTTAAGTCGTCTTTGACTTTTCTTGAATTTTAAGTCGTCTTTGACTTTTCTTGAATTTTAAGTCGTCTTTGAATTTTCTTGACTTTGGAACCGTCTTTGACTTTCGTTGACTTTTCCACTTACTCACCCTATATATACTCCCTCATAACCTAACTCCCTCACAACTCAATATCCTTCTTCTTGCTCATACAAACCACCAAAACTAGCCTCCATATTTGCTCAAGTCTTAATATCGATCCTACGCCTTCATTTCTTGCTCAAATTCACGTAAGTTCGTCTTATTCTTCCCCTCTCATCTTCCTCTATCCGTTTTGATATTAAAATCATCGTCTTTCTCGTTTTTTAAAATTATCCGTCTTTCTCAAGGTGAAAGATATTCATCTTTTATTATCTAATGGTTTGTAGGTGGAGACTAGGAAAGCTTAGTAACCGTTTAAAGACGCGTAAAGGTAACGGTGAAGGGTTACTCGGTATCATTTACGTGTTTTACATGATTTCCATGTTAGAGTTCGTATTTAGAATACATTTAGAAAGCCTAGGAATTATGATATTGATGATGATTGTTGTTAGTTGATGATTGTTGATGATACATATTGATTGTTGATAGTTAATAGAAGTAGATTATGAGAATTGAAAATAAAAGGATTGAATTTATCTTGAAAGTTCACGGGTGACTTGGTAACACATCTCACGGTCGTGAGATGTAAGTCACGGTCGTGAAACCCCATTTCACGGTCGTGAAATACAAGTCACGGTCGTGACTTGCGCAGTTTTACTGCACTGACCCTTTTTGGTAGAATGCTCATATCTCCTTCGTTACTTACTTGTTTTGGGCTTCTGACCACTCGTTGGAACCGTAAGAGGATAAGCTATCACCTCGACTTGGAATTTCTGCATTCCCATATCCAGAACTCTAGTTATGACAGTTTTAAGTGAACCCTTGTTTAAGTTAGTTTCCAAACTTGTTGTTTTGGAGAGTTATCTATGTTTCTTAATTATTATGCTTCTTAAACTTGGTCTAATGCTTGGGTATCATGTATTGATTCATGTTTTGGATTTATGATATCTCTTTCGCATGTATCACATGTTTTGTGACGGTTTTCGATATGTTCCCACTTTGAGTCGGTTTTTACAAATGAGTCGGTTTGAGCACTATTTTGTCTTGTGCTTGGTATTCTCATTCCTTTGGCTACCTTCCCGTTCGTAAGGCTGGAATGTCGGAACGGAGAGGTATCCTACTGCTTAATTGCATGTGTAGTGGGCATATGACGAAGTTGTTGGGAGTTGAACGCTA
>JAIUZE010034451.1:0-16220 GCA_022085475.1 Heliosperma pusillum | reverse complement strand
CCTACGAAAACCGAGGAGATTGAACGAATGAAATTGATCCCTTACGCTTCAGCCGTTGGATCAATCATGTATGCTATGATGTGCACTCGTCCCGACGTTGCATATGCTTTGAGCATGACAAGTCGTTACCAAGCAAATCCAGGTGAGAGTCACTGGATAGCCTTAAAGAACATCCTTAAGTACTTAAGAAGGACTAAGGATTCGTTCTTAGTGTTTGGAGGCGAGACTGAGTTACGTGTAAAGGGTTACACAGATGCCAGTTTCCAAACAGATAGGGATGATATGAAATCCCAATCCGGCTACGTTTATATGATGAATGGATGAGCTGTTTGCTGGAAGAGTTTCAAGCAAAGCGTTACAGCGGATTCTACAACAGAAGCAGAGTACCTTGCAACGTCTGAAGCTGCAAAGGAAGCTGTATGGATTCGACAATTTTTGGAAGGACTATCAGTAGTCCCTACTGCCAAAAGATCCTATCACAATGATTGTGGAAACAGTGGGGCTATTTTTCAGGCAAAAAGAGCCCAAGTCTCAGTAACAAGTCTAGACATGTACTTAGGAAATATCATGTAATTAGAGATTAGTGGACAGAAAGGAAATTGACATTTGTAGTTGGGACAGATGACAACATTGCTTGATCCTGACCCAAGCCTTATCAAAGGCTAAGGCATTGATGGTCATGTCGTCACAATGGGATTGAGACGTGTGCCAGAATTCCTTTAGATGATGTAATATGTAATAATTGAATGTTGTATTAATTATTTCATATATGATAATGGCATTTATTGTTCGAGTTTTATTTTAAACTCTTTTATTTAGTTTGACTAAATTTAATACTTTGTTTATCCGAATAGATTGTTGGACCCTATTCAAGTGAATAGGACGAACTTAGTATTTTGTCCCTAGTCACTCAAATGAGGTGACGTCTCGAAATTGACTAGATTGTAAGTCGATCGATGGTTGGTTCAGCACCATGGGGTCATGGAGATGACTGGTCGTTTACATAGACAGACTGTATGACACTCTGTCGGACAGTGACATTGTAGAGACCCTTAAATCAATTATTTGATGCCTGGTTGTGGCAGGGTCTTCTATCTTATTCCTATAAGTCGATTCTTTTGACTGGCGACCGTCTATCTGAGTCGGTGCAGTTTCCGATTGGTTTTGGGTGATGTTCTAGGTCGTGCCGTAAAAGGAGGCCGATGGACTTCTTCTGGATCATGGTGATCTGCATCATACAGAGTAGATGGATCAACAGGAATTGTCCACCCACGTTGGGTAAAAACATCTTTAGGCCACTCGAGGAGAAGTTACTGTAAATGCGTGGCCACGCTCGGAAAGAGATCTATGGTAGATTTTCCGTTCAGACAGTTACTCTCCCTATCGAGAAAACCACTCTAGATATTGTCAATCGCAAGTGCGACCTGAAAGACACCTTGCGTTGAGTGGGAGATGTGATAAAGAGACAAGAGAATCGGTGACGCACACTTGTGTCAGACAAGTGGGAGATTGATGGAGTAGGTGTCCTCCACAATAGTGCGCCACATAATAAATCTTATTAAGGAATATAATTGGGATATTTATTGACTATATATATGATTAGTCAGTTGATTAACGTAAATCAATAACGGTTGGCTGACTAGAGTTGGACGTTATTGTCGTTTGACGGCGGTGATCAACTGATCCCTTTCGGTCACACCTAAAGGATGAAATCCAAATAGTAACTAATTATTTGTATACGATATAGTTAATTAGTACATTACATATATTCGATATGTATGAGAGTTAATTGTTAGAAATTGAGTTAAGAACTCAAATTCAATTAAGTTTATTTTTCAATTATGCGATAAGTGACTAATAAATTTATATCTTATTTTAATACGATTAAATAAGATTTAACTTAGTAATTAATCGTTAAATTACTAAATTAGTTGAGGTTTGAGATAGAGGTAATTAGTTAATTATATTTACAAGGAGTTGTAAAATAAATTAACTAAGCATTGTGGGACCCATTATATATTGATATAATGGTAAAATATTACTTAAAATGTTAAGTACATATTATTTATTTAATTGAGTCATATAATTGTTATATGATCAAATTAACACTTAATTATACAAGATAATTAAGCATATGATTAATAAGTATTTGTGGGACAAATATCAAAAAATCAAAATGGATCAAATTGAGGCTCACATGGCCGGTTATGGTGAAGTCAATGGTGATGATGGTTGTTCTTATTCATACTCACAAGCAACATATGCTTATGACATGAATAGTAAACATGATATCATTTTATTCACTACAACACATTACCACATTGCATGGCAATAAAATAAGAAGAAAAAAGTCACTCTTGGGTGATGAAAGAGCCGGCCCTTGTGGCTATAAATTGAGCAATTGTTGTTCAATTTATTCACTTCTTCATTCTTGCTTATTTTATCATTCATCTCTCAAAACTCATCTTCTCACTACAACTCTCATATACTAATATTTCCTAAGTATTACTAGTGTTGTAATATAGTCTAATATTAGTAGTATATTATCTATCTTATTATCTAGTTAATAATAAGGGTAGATTGTTTGGTTCATCTTGGTGCAACTTAGAGGAGATCTTCTAGTTTGGAGATTACTTGTGTTCATCTATATTATTAGCTCAAGAACAACAAGAAGGAGTTCTTGTTGTGCCCTTATATTTTCCATAACAATGTGAGGAAATTTCTTCTCTTATATAAATGTCGTTATATTTGCATGCATGTTACATAGATCATTAAATACTAAATTAACAAGTAATTTAGCAACTAATTAGAGGAGTCTAATTAAGGTCTATGGAATTACATAACACCTGTAGTGATACCCACAGTAACACCACATTAACAACATAATAACACCACAATAACGACATAATAACACCAGAGTAACACCTGCAGTGATACCCACAGTAACACCACATTAACTGTAACACCCGCAAATGTACCCTATTTTTATACTAAAAATATTATACGGATACTTTTCAGCGAAATTTAGTTTTAGTTTAGAATTAAATATTTCCTGTGTCTAATTTAGAATTTCCGAGTTCGTATTTAGACTTTACGCGAGATTTCGAGTAAGTTACGTCTTAAGACGTTTTTGGGCTTTTCTCATATGTTTTCCACTTACTCCTTCATATACTCCCTTAAACCCTAACTCACCCTCAATCAACTTCTCTTCTTCCTCACCAAGTAACCACCCAAAGCTTAAACTCCATATTTGATTGATCTAAAGATGATCGCTACGCCTTCATTACTCGCTCAAATTCATCAAAGTTTGTCTTATTCTTTCCCTCTCATCGTCCTCTATCCGTATTGGTAATAAAATTACCGTTTTTCTCGCTTTTCAATTTATTCGTCTTTCTCAAAGGTGAATTATATTCATCTTTTATTATCTAATTGTAGGGGGTGACCTCCTAGACCCCGACAAAGACTACTTCTTGATTGAAGAGGACATCGACGCGGATTGAAGACGTGAAAAGGTAACGGTGAAGGGTTACTCGATATCATTTACGTGTTTTATGTGTTTTCTATGTTAGTAATCGTATTTAGAATAGGATTAGTAATCATAGGAATTGTATTATTGATGATGGTTATTGTGAGTTGATAATTGTTGATAATTGTTGACGATTGTTGGTAATTGATGATAGTTATAATTGATTATTGAAGATCAAAGTGAAGTGTTGGCATTTTCTGGTGAAGTTGGTCCCAGCCGGCCGACCGGCTGTATATTTTTGATGATTTTTGCATTATGTTGGTCCCAGCCGGGTAGCTGGCTGCCGGTCCCCCTGACCGGCTGGGACTCCCCTGTATTTTGCCTTGTTTTCTATTTAGGCTGAAGTGCCAGCCGGGTAGCCAGCAGCCGGTCCACCTGACCGGCTGGCACCCCCTGAAACGTTTCTTCGTTTCTTTCTTATGTTTTCGTTTATATTAATTCCGATGTTTTGTTTATCGTATAAATTTACGTAATGACTTTAAATATTAATGTTTCGAATATATGATATTCCATTCGCTTGTATCGCATGTTTTGTGACGGTTTTTGGTATGTCCCACTTTGAGTCGGGTTTACACATGTTACGGTTTGAGCACTACTTTCCTATGTGCTTTGTACTCTCATTCCCTTGGCTACCTCCACGTTCGTAAGGCTAGAATGTCGGAACGGGGAGTGTATCCTTACTGCTTAATTGCATGTGTTAGTGGGCATATGACGACGTTGTTGGGAGGCGAACGCTTTGCGTTGATCGACCCGACCGTCAAATGTTGTATACTTGCGAGGTGGTGTCATTGCTTGTAGCGTACCGCTTGTTATGATGCTTGTGCTCTTTTCCGCCTCTTTCGTGAAGGTTGACCGAATTTGGGGTACTCGGCGTCTATGATTGACCGAGTCTTGGATGCGAAATTTTTATCGCATGTCGAATCGGAAAATGTTATTCCGAGAGTCTGGCCAGGTTTAGACTAGGATCGGATATTTATATCGTCGTCCTACCGGAGGAAATTAGTCTACATATACGAAATGTTAATCGTGTATGCGTTCAGGGAAATGTTTATCTCGTGGATGCGATTTTAATCATACTTGCCATGTACACGGTGCTAGTGCGTGTCATTTACCGTGAAAGATGTCGTCAATGTATTGTACGTTTGAATGGATGATTATATGATTGATTATTTGTGATCTTTGGATGACTTGGCAGGGTTTGTTTGTCGAGTCTCAATCTTATCTAACTTATGCCGCTAACGGTGAGATGCAAACCCTAGTGAGAGTGTATTGTTGCCTAAGAGTGTCTTTCCCAAGTCATTCTATAATATGATGGTTACGGTTTTGTACTTCATGTATCGATATTCTTATATATTGAATTGCCTATTTATCCTTCTCGTACTTCACATGTATATTTATATATGCATGCTTCTACTTTTGTATTTCCGTTTATGTAGGTTTAATGTGATATGGCTGGGAGAACCCGGAGTTACTCCCCACTGATTGTGGCATTCATGTTTTTCATGGATGAACAGGTTGCTTGCTTGGATGGCTTTTTGCTTGTGGTATTTTGGGTTCGGGTGTGAGCTAGCGGGCGTTGACCTGGATGAATAACCTCTAGACGTTGTTTACCTAGTTTGCTAATTACTTTGATATTTGATACATTTTGAGAGACTACGTCTCTTTGTAGTATATTCTATTTTAGTTTGTATTTATTTGACATTCGTCGTATTTCTATCTTGCATGTAAAAAGTTTTAAAAACACCGTATTTTCCGCTATATAAATCACATGCTTGTTATGTTTCATTTCCGAATTCGCGAGTGTTGTCACAGTTTGTATCAGAGCATTAACGCTCCCGACGCACATACGTGAACCCTAAACTTAAACTATTTGACTTTGAAATAATAAATGAGAGATGGGTAGAAGTTAAGGATTTTACTTGTTAGTCTATTTGTTTATGCTAAGTGTTAGGATTAACTTGTTTTGTTTTTGTTTCTTATGAAGATGGTTAGACCTCGAGTAGTAGAGAATGTTATGCTATAAGCTCTTACGCAAGTGTTGAAGAATCAAGAAGATGCGGCTATTGCTCTAGCCAACCAAGTTCCCCCTTGTAGAGAAGATAACCACCAAGGAGGCTACGCTTGGGTGGCAAGCCAAATAGCCAGAAGTAAGATTATACCTTATGGTGAAGAGCCGGACCCTACCAAGCTATCGGAATGGTTCCGAGAAATGGAGAAACAATTTGATTTATACCAAGTCCGTGAAGAGGACAAGGTGAGGATCGCAAAGCACTTCCTTGTAAGGGAAGTAGATAATTGGTGGGCGATTACTAGTGCCACCGCTATTCTCGAAGATGATTTCAATTGGGCTTGTTTCAAAGCTCTAGTGGAAGGCCGATTTTATCCCAAGGAGCTAAAGCAACAAAGGCTCAAGGAATTTATTGACTTCAAGCAAGGTAACTTGTTGGCACAAGACTTCACTACGGAGTTCAACAAGCTTGCTCATTTTGCTCCGAGACTTATCAAAGATGACGAGGATCGAGCTTTCTACTACCGCAACAAGCTTAGTGCTTTACTTCAATGTAAAGTGAGGAGGAATACTACTTCGTTTGGGGATCTATATGATGATGCTTTATGGGCTAAAAACTCAATGAAGGCCATCAAGGATGAAGCTATGATGAATAATCCCTCTCCTTCTTTCACTTCTAGGCCAAATGTCTATGGGAAGATACCGTTTACTCCGTCTTCCTCAAACTCTTATGCCAACAAGAGGAGATTCAATCCTCCCTCAAATGCAAATGCAAGAGCTCCCGCTCCTTTCATTCCCCGAGCTACTTCTAATGTGGCTCATAGGCCATATGCTCCTCCTCAAGCTCAAGGTCGCTTATGCAACCGTTGTAGACTTCCATACCACCCCGGTGTGGCATGTTACAACCGACCTTATATTTGCTTCTTTTGCCAAAAGAGTGGTCACCGTTATGATGATTGCCCTGATCGTAAGTTGCCCCCTCGAATTGCTAAACCTAAGGGTTCTATCTTCGTTCTAAGCCGAGCCGAAGCCGATGCTCATCCGGAGATAATTACGGGTATGTTCTCAATCTTAGAGCAACCGTGTCTTATTCTTTTTGATACCGGTGCTTCTATGTCCTTTGTGTCTTCGACTTATGCTAATAAATTATCTATCGAGCCTACATCTAGTGAGGATACTCCCATATCCTTACCATCCTGAGATATTATCTCTTGTTCTACTCTTTATCCTAATGTTCCAATCTCTATTTCGGGTACTATCTTTCCCGCAATTCCCCTTAAGTTTCCTCTAGGAGAGTTCCATGTAATTCTAGGTATTGATTGGTTAGCGTTATACCACGTTAGGTTCGAGTGTAACACCCGCAAATGTACCCTATTTTTATATAGTTAAAATATTTTACGGATACTTTTCAGCGAAATTTAGTTTTAATATAGAATTTAATTTTCCGTGTCGAATTTAGAATTTCCGAGTTCGTATTTGGATATTACGCGAGATTTCAAGTGAATCTCGTCTTGAGACGTCTTTGACTTTTCTTGACTTTTTCCACTCACTCTCTACTTATTCTAACCCTAACCCTAACTTCCTCACAACTCAACTTTTCTTTCTTCCTCACTAAGAAAACCCCAAAAGCTTAACTTCCATTTTTGATCCGTCTTATAACCGTCATAACTCTTTCATTTCTCGCTCAAATTCACGTAAGTTCGTCTTATTCTTCCCCTCTTATCTTCCTCTATGCGTATTAGTAATAAAATTACCGTCTTTCTCGCTTTTCAAACTTTCCGTCTTTCTCAAGGTGAATAATATTCATCTTTTATTAATTATTTGTAGGTGGTGACCTTCAAGATTCCGACAAAGACTATTTCTTGATTGAAGAGGACCTTGACGCAGAGTGAAGACGCATAAAGGTAACGGTGAAGGGTTACTCGATATCATTTACGTGTTTTACGTGTTTTCTATGCTAGGAATCGTATTTAGAATATGATTAGTAAAGTTAGAAATTGTGTTGATATTGATACTTGTTGTTTGTTGAGAATCGATATGAGAATGGATGATTTATGTTGATAATCGATAATTGTTAAATGTTGATCCTTAGGTGAAATGGTGATTTTCGTGCAATATAGACCCCAGCCGGCCGACCGGCAGCCGGTCAGCCTACCGGCTGGGGCAGTGGGTGTATATTTCTTGTGTTACGTAAATTTTGAAGCATGAAATAGGTCTCAGCCGGCCGACCGGCAGCCGGTCAGTCGACCGGCTGAGACACCTCAACTTTCCTTCTTGTTTTTCTTATATGCTCTTGGTCCCAGCCGGGTAACCGGCAGCCGGTCCCCGTGACTGGCTGGGACACACTGTATTTTCACTTGGTTTTTCATATGATGATTGGCGTCAGCCGGGTGGCCGCCAGCCGGTCCACCTGACCGGCTGGCACCTGCTGGAAGGTGTTTGTAATTCTTTTTTACGACTTCATTTATAATATTTACGATGGTTCATTTATCGTATAAAATTACGCACTGACTTTAAATATTAATGTTTCGAATAAATGATATTTCATTCGCTTGTATCACATGTTTTGTGACGGTTTTTGGTATGTCCCACTTTGAGTTGTTTTTACAAATGTTACGGTTTGAGCACTATTTTGTTATGTGCTTTGTACTCTCATTCCCTTGGCTACCTCCACGTTCGTAAGGCTGGAATGTCGGAACGGGGATGTACCCTACTGCTTAATTGCATGTGTTAGTGGGCATACGACGACGTTGTTGGGAGGCGAACGCTTTGCGTTGGTCGATCCGGCCGTCAAATATTGTGTACTTGCGAGGTGGTGTTATTTGCATGTAGCGTACCGCTTGTTATGAGGCTTGTGCTCTTTTCAGCCTCTTTCGTGAATTATATCGACCAAATTTTGGGTACTCGGCGTTTTTGATTGACCGAGTCTTGGATGCGAAATGTTTATCGCATGTCAAACCGGAAAATGCGATTCTGGGAGTCTGGCCAGGTTTAGACTAGGACCGTATTATTATCGTCGTCCTACCGGAGGAAATTAGTCCACATATACGAAATGTGATCGTGTATGCGTTCAGGGAAATGCTTATCCCGTGGATGCTTTTTAATCATACTTGCCATGTACACGGTGCTAGTGCGTTTCATTTACCGTGAGAGATGTCGTCATTGTGTCGTTGTCTTTGGATGGGTGATCACATGATTAATTATTCATGATCATACCATGACTTGGCATGGTTTGTTTGTCGAGTCTCAATCTTATCAAACGTATACCGCTAACGGTGAGATGCAAGCCCTAGTGAGCGTATTCGGTTGCCTAAGAGTGTCTTCCCCGAGTATTTGTATAACATGATGGATTCGGATTTGTATTCCATATGCTCTTATTATATATATTGAATTGCCTATCTATCCTTATCGTATTTCACGTGTATATCTATATATGCATGCTTCTACTTTTGTATTTCCTTTTATGTACGTTTAATGTGATATGGCTTGGAGAACCCGGAGTTACTCCCTACTGACTGTGGCGTTCATGTTTTTCATGGATGAACAGGTTGCTTGCATGGATGGCTTTTTGCTTGGTATTTTGGTTTCGGGTGTGAGCTAGCGGGCGTTGTCCCTGGATGAAACACCTTTAGACGTTCTTAGCTAGTTGCTAAATAACTTGTCTTTTGTTAACATTTTGAGAGACTACGTCTCTTATAGTATTTTGTATTTGGTTTGTAATATTTGACACTCCAAGTATTTTTCTATCTTGCATGTATAAAGGTTTTTAAAATACCGTATTTCCGCTAATTAAATCACATGCTTGTATGTTTTATTTCCGCATTCACGAGGGTTGTCACAGTTGGTATCAGAGCTTTATCGCTCCCGACGCAAACACATGAACCCTAAACTTAAACTACTTGAACTTGAAATAATAAATGAGAGATGGGTAGAAGTTAAGGACTTTACTTGGTAGTCTATTTGTTTATGCTAATTGATAAAAGTAACTTAATTTGTTTTTATTTCTTATGAAGATGGTTAGACCACAAATTGTAGAGAATGTCGTGTTGGAAGCTCTTACTCAAGTATTGAAGAATCAACAGGATGCAGCTATTACTTTAGCCAACCAAGTTCCCCCTCGAAGAGAGGATATCCATCAAGGAGGCTACGCTTGGGTAGCTGGACAAATAGCTAGGAGTAAGATTACACCTTACGGTGGAGAGCCGGACCCTACTGAGCTATCGGATTGGTTCCGCGAGATGGAGAAGCAGTTTGATCTATACCAAGTCCGTGAAGAGGACAAGGTGAGGATCGCAAAGCACTTCCTTGTGAGGGAAGCTGATAATTGGTGGGCTATCACAAGTGCCACCGCTGTTCTTGAAGACGACTTCAATTGGGCTTGTTTCAAAGCTCTAATGGAAGGTAGATTCTATCCTAAAGAGCTTAAACAACAAAGGCTCAAGGAGTTCATTCACTTCAAACAAGGCAACTTATCTGCACAAGACTTTACTACGGAGTTCAACAAGCTTGCTCATTTTGCTCCGAGGCTTATCCGAGATGACGAGGACCGAGCCTTCTATTACCGCAACAAGCTGAGTGCCGTTCTTCAAAGTAAAGTGAGGAGGAATACTACATCCTTCGGAGATTTATATGATGATGCCTTGTGGGCTGAGAATTCCATGAAGGCTATTAGAGATGAAGCTTTGATGAATAATCCCTCTCCTTCTTTCACTCCTAGGCCAAATGTTTATGGGAAGAGACCGTTTATTCCGTCTTCCTCTAACTCTTATGCTAACAAGAGGAGATTCAATCCTCCTTCCAATGCAAATGCAAGAGCTCCTGCTCCTTTCATTCCTCGAGCTACTTCTAATGTGGCTCATAGGCCTTATGCTCCTCAGGCTCAAGCTCAAGGTCGCTTGTGCAACCGTTGTAGACAACCACACCATCCCGGTGTGCCTTGTTCCAACCGACCTTATATTTGCTACTTTTGTCAAAAGGGTGGTCACCGTTATGAGGATTGCCCCGATCGAAAGTTGCCCCCTCCTCCTGCTAAACCTAAGGGTTCTATCTTTGTTATGAGCCGTGCCGAAGCCGATGCTCATCCAGAGATCATTACGGGTATGTTCTCAATCTTAGAGCAACCGTGTCTTATTCTTTTTGATACCGGTGCTTCTATGTCTTTTGTGTCATCGACTTATGCTAATAAATTATCTATCGAGCCTACATCTAGTGAGGATACTCCCATATCCTTACCTTCCGGAGATATTATCTCTTGTTCTACTCTATATCCTAATGTCCCAATATCTATTGCGGGTTCTATCTTTCCCCCAAACCTCCTTAAGTTCCCTCTAAGAGAGTTCGATATAATCCTAGGTATTGATTGGTTAGCATTGTACCATGCTAGGTTCGAGTGTCGTGATCAAAAGATTTATTTAAAGAGTCCTTTAGGAGTTAGAATAACCTATAAGGGATCTCATCCCCGAAAAGGTGTGTCTTTGATTTCCGTTATGAAATTGGTAAGTATGGTTAGAAAAGGTCACCAAGCATACTTGTGTATTGTGACTTCTTCAACTACCTCTTTGACAAGTATTGAAGATGTGCCTATTGTTCGAGAATTCGTTGATGTATACCTCGAAGATTTGCCCGGGATTCCTCCCGAGCGTGATGTTGAGTTTTCTATTGACCTTGTACCTGGTTCTGGACCCATAGCCGAAGCTCCTTACCGTATGGCTCCGACCGAATTGAAAGAATTAAGGAAGCAGCTAGATGATATGATTGAGAAGGGTTTTATTCGACCATGTGCCTCGCCTTGGGGCGCTCCCGTTCTTTTTGTGAAGAAGAAAGATGGTTCTATGAGGCTTTGTATTGTCCAAATGGGTTTGGAAAGGATCCTAATTGCAATTTCTTATTTTAGGAAAACCTAGCTAGTATGATTAAGGGAGAATAAAAAGAAAAATACCTAGGGTTTTTGATAGTGAGTGACGGCACAAACAAAAAGACTAGGGTGATTTTTCTCTCAATTTTTCTCTCTAGATCTATCATCAAACCTCACATAAAAATTAGCGGTAATTTTTGTATAATCGTTCTAGCACGATTAAGGCATATCAAGGAGCATTTTGGGTGCAACTAGTAGGAGATATCATACCTTTGATATTGTTCTTAGGCCAATTTGCAAGGACCAAAGGTTGATTTTTATCTCTTATTCATATTGTTATTTTCATATATGACTTGTTATTTCGTATCTTATAATTTTGTTATAATCTTGAAAGTTTAGAGGAGTAATATACGGATATTTTCCCACGAGTGGTATCAGAGCTTAAGGCTACAAAATTATATTTTATGAATTTCATATTATAGATTTTGCATCTTGTTTTGCGTCGGAAATTTCTTTTTACACGGACTGTTTTTTTTATGTGTGCCGTGTGGTTTCAATTTTTCCGCCTTCGATTTTGGTTGGTCTTGTTCCATTTGATTTTTCATATTGCTATTTTAATCGGTTAGAATAATCATATGAAAAATTTGTTGATGTTTGATTTAATAAAGATTAAATTAAAACGTAAATGGATTCGTTTTGTTGATGAGATTAAAAATTTGTTTTTTGTGCTATATAGTTTTTAGCATATACGATTGATCTTGTTTCATTAATTAATATGCTAATCTTGTTCTAATAGCGACCATAAACGATTTCTATTCATCAAAGTTTTTTTTTTGGTTAATTGAACCGAAAAAAAAAAAATTTTGCTGCTGTTTTGTGCGGCTGCTCCTGTTGGTTTCGTAAAAAAAAAAATTTTTTTTATTTTTTTTTTCCTGGATGTGAACAGTACCCGTACTTGGAAAAAAAAAAATTTTTTTTTTTCCTGTCTGTGAACAGTACCCGTACCGGAATTTTTTTTTTTTTTGTTTTTTCCTGGCTGTGAACAGTACCCGTACGAAATTTTTTTTTTTGTTTTTCCTGTCTGTGAACAGTACCCGTACCGAAAAAAAAAAATAATATAATTTTTTTTTTTCGTTTGTTGTGAATCGGTTCACAATTTTATGATACCTAATTATTTTAAAGCGGCTTAAAATAATGTTAAAGTTGGATTTGTTTGATACGAAATTTGTGACTTATTACGAAATAATCACATAATTTAATCAGTTTAAAAGGTGGTTTGGATACATTACTCTACATAATTACGGAATTATGTCTTGAATGAATAATTTTTTTAGTTTATGCATTTTATTTATGTTGTTTGAATGAATGAATGATTTTATTTACGTATTTTTGCAATTGGTTTAAAATGTAATACTTAGTGTGGCCTTAGTTAATCATGTTTTCGTAATGATGGAAACATGGTTTGGATGTATTTTTGAGATCTCGTATCTTTTTCTTTTAATTATGTTTTGGGAATTAGAATGTAAATAGGTTTACTTTTGTAATTTTGAAATGTAATTTTTAGAAGACTAGAGACGGAGATCGGATGCTCACACCCGCTACATGGACCAAGATGGAACATCAAGTCAAGCTTCTCGGGTCCATAAGGATGGATTCCAAACTTGTATTTACTGTTCATTTTGGTATATAGGCCACACTAGGACCGTTGTAATAGTTTACGTATTTTCTCGCTTTCGTTCTCTTTCACTTGATAGATAATTGCATCATATTCCGCCTAAACCAAACCACCTAAAATGCATGAAAAATGATTCATATAGTTTGAATATTTAATCATGGACATACAGATGTCACTCGCTTTTAGGGCCATCACCTTAGTTTAAATCATTCTCGAGTTGCTAGACATTCGTTCACTTAAAATGAATTAAAGTTAAGATGTTGGGACCTTCCCCTATAACTAAAATTGAGACTAGTCTTTATAGGGAAAACTACTATGAACCCCTTCTTCGTCGGAAGTCATAATATGACCCCTTCTACGTTGGGTAAGTAGTGAGTGTTGACCTATTTTTATCTCAACATTATAGTACGAGTAATATCTCGTGATTATGATGGACTAAAGATAGAATTTACAGAAATTTATCGACCAGGAATTCTAAAAGTAGAATTAGCCAAGAGGTTGGCTTATCAATTTACAGAAATTGAGTCTTGGGATCATTTATATAATTCTTGAGGGAGGTCAATTGTATAAATGCACGAGTCATCGCATTAAACAGTTTTTGCATTAGACTTAAATTTAAAACGATGAATACTTATCATATTTATTTTTTTTTTCACAGTTTTTGAATTCGTTATATACAGATATAACTGCTAATAACAAATGGCTGGCCATACTGATGACCCAATGCCAAGTGCCACGCTCGCACGTGAGTCCTGGCTTAATATTTTCATAGACAATATGAATCAGTCAACGCGACTGAAGAATAACGGGTCCAACTTTGCGGACTGGGAGGCGGCATTACGGAATGCTGTCATTGCTGACGGTAAGCTCAAGTACTTGACTGAGCCACTACCACCCAACACAGGCCCCAATGCAGGAGCCAATGAATCACTTGCTTATAGTGATTTCATGATGGAGGCGGGTACGATAAAGAACGTACTCATCTTTTCAATGGAATCAAATTTGCAAAGACGATTCATTGCCCATGGTGCGAATAAGATTTTCACCACGCTCTCTAAGGAGTTCTCGAAACCTCCGAGGATCGTTAGCTATGAGCACACCTTTACGGCGATGAGATCCCTTATAGGTTATTCTAACCCCTAAAGGACTTTTTAAGAAAATCTTTTGATCACGAATCTCGAACCTAGCATGATACATAGCTAACCAATCTATACCTAATATTATATCAAATTCCCCTAGAGGAAACTTAAGGAGATTAGCGGGAAAGATAGAACCCGAAATAGATATAGGTACATTTGGATAAAGGGTAGAACAAGAGATAATATCTCCGGATGGCAAGGATATGGGAGTATCCTCACTAGATGTAGGCTTGATTGATAATTTATTAGCATAGGTTGATGACACAAAAGACATTGAAGCACCGGTATCAAATAAAATAAGACACGGTTGCTCTAAGATTGAGAACATACCCGTAATGATCTCAGGATGAGCATCGGCCTCAGCACGGCTCATGACAAAGATTGAACCCTTAGGTTTAGGAGGAGGAGGGGGCAACTTTTGATCGGGGCAATCCTCGTAACGATGACCACCCTTTTGACAAAAGTAGCACACATAAGGTCGGTTGTTACATGCCACACCGGGTTGGTATGGAAGTCTACACCGGTTGCAAAAGCAACCTTGCGGTTGAGCTTGAGGAGTATAGGGCCTATGAGCCACATTTGAAGTAGCTCTAGGAATAAAAGGAGCAGGATTCCTTGTATAGGCATTGGAAGAACGATTAAACCTCCTCTTGTTAGCATAGGAATTAGAAGGAGACAGAATAAACGGCCTCTTCCCAAAAGCATTCGGCCTAGGAGCATAAGAAGGTGAGGGATTATTCATCAAAGCTTCATCCCTTATAGCCTTCATTGAATTTTCAGCCCATAAGGCATCGTCATAAAGATCTCCAAAGGAATTGGTATTCCTTCTCACTTTGCTTTGAAGGACGACACTCAACTTGTTACGGTAATAGAATGCACGGTCTTCATCATCTTGGTTAAGCCTCGGCGCAAAATGCGCAAGCTTATTAAACTCTGTAGTAAACTCTTGAGCTGATAGGTTGCCTTGTTTAAAATCAATGAACTCCTTGAGCCTTTGTTGTTTAAGCTCTTTAGGATAGAACCTACCCTCCACAAGAGCTTTAAAGCAAGCCCAGTTAAAGTCCTCTTCAAGAACGGCAGTGGCACTTGTGATAGCCCACCAGTTGTCGGCTTCCCTCACCAGAAAGTGCTTTGCGATCCTCACCTTGTCCTCTTCTCGGACTTGGTATAGATCGAACTGCTTCTCCATCTCACGGAACCAATCGGATAACTCCGTAGGATCCGGTTCTCCACCATAAGGTACGACCTTACTTCTAGCTATCTGTCCAGCTACCCATGCGTAGCCACCTTGATGGTTTTCTTCCTTTCTAGGGGGAACTTGGTTAGCTTGAGCTAACGCCGCATCTTGCTGATTTTTCAGCACTTGAGTAAGAGCTTCCATCATAACGTTCTCGGCTAATCGTGGTCTAACCATCTTCATAAGAAACAAAAACAAATTAAGTTACTCCTATCAATTAGCATAAACAAATAGACTACCAAGTAAAGTCCTTAACTTCTACCCAATCTCTCATTTATTATTTCAAGGTCAAGTAGTTTAAGTTAGGGTTCACGTGTGTGCGTCGGGAGCGATAAAGCTCTGATACCAACTGTGACAACCCTCGCGAATGCGGAAATATAAAACATACAAGCATGATGAAATTCCCTCGTCTAGTCGGATTTACCCCATCTATCATAGTTGGTCAAGATGAAATTACCCCATCTATCATAATTGGTCAAGATGAAATTACCCCATCTATCCTAATTGGTCAAGATGAAATTACCCCGTCTAGTCGGAAATACGGTATTTTAAAAACTTTTATACATGCAAGATAGATAAAACGAGGAGTGTCAAAATATTACAAACTAAGTACGGAATATAACAAAGAGACGGAGTCTCTCAAAATGTTAACAAAGAACAAGTGTTTAGCAAACTAGCTAATTAACGACTAGAGGTTAATCTTCCAGGGACAACGCCCGCTAGCTCACACCCGAACCCAAAATAGCATAAGCAAAAGCCATCCATGCAAGCAACCTGTTCA
>JAIUZE010034450.1:0-11528 GCA_022085475.1 Heliosperma pusillum | reverse complement strand
GATTTTAATTAACAACATCCATTTTTAACAACCAATTCAACCATCATTCATACAAAAATCATGGTTATAATTAAATCATACAAATATGTCAAGAACACTAACATATTAAAAATTCCATACCACATATAAATCATACTACTTATCATGTTACTACTAAAAATCATAAGTAACAATAACATGAACAAAAACAAAAGATGAACCAAAAAACAAAAGAAACAAAAGATATGTGACATTATTTCGTCGAGTAAATCGGAATTGTTACATTAGCTAGCAAAATCAATTAGCACCAAAATAAGAAGTAAATAAAAATAAGAAACCCGTCTTCTAATCTTCTCCTAAAATATACGAGTCACCAAACTCGTCTTCAAAATCTCCCCTATAAGAAATGACAAGAAAAACATGATTAGAATTAAAAACTTGATTTTCCATAATTAAAGTGTTGAAAACGATTTTGCCGGAATTGAAAATAAACCGTACTTGAAGATGGAAAGCGAAGAGGAGATTCTAGAAATATAAGTTAGGACGGATTTAATTAAGAAATGAAGGTTTTATGATGATTTTGCTAAAGAACGACGAAGAACGGATGAAGAACGCTCAAGAACGATGAAGAACGATTAAAGAAAGTGTTAATTTGATCTTAATTTGATTTATTGTAAATGAAAAGGTAGTTAGTGAGTAAAGTGGGGTGGGAGTGCCGTGTACATATAGAGGAAATATGGAGTCGGGTTTTGAAATTGTTGTTACGGAATTGACTCGGGTTTAATAATTATATTACGGTAATTAATTAGATATTAAGTTAATTAAACCAAATATCTAGATATTATGATATTGTAATCAAAAGAAAGACAAATATGTAGTCCTATTAGAGAGGAGAGGAGCCGTGTGATGTTGGAAGAATCGGGTCTGTTTTTGAAGCGATTTGCGGCGTTTAAGTTAACGGATCGATAAAGTTATAAATATCTAAGATATTATTATTAGTTTAATCATAAGAATGAAAATATCAAAAGAGAGTGGAAAAAGATGACATGGGGCGTGTGACTCATGCCAAAGTCGAGTTTCGGGTTTGTTTCGGGATTTAAGATGAATCGGGAATAGTTAAATGACGTTCGGGTTAAAACCGTAAAAGTTATTCTTTAATTCCGAATAAATTCAAAATAATTATATTAAATTATCATAAATCCAAATAAATCTTAATAAAAATAAATTAAAATATTATTTTTTTAAATAAAATATCGATCTTCAAAATTACAAGGCGAGTCGGAAAAAGTCAACGAAAGTCAAAGTTGAATTAAAAACGGGATTCTCATGGAATCTCTCAAAAATTCCAAATACGAACTCAAAATTTCAAAATTCAACTGGAAACAATAAATTCCACTTTAAAACTTAAACAGGCTGAAAAGTATCCTTAAGATATTTTACTTGACAAATTGGGTACTTTTCGGGTTGTTACATGTATTACACGATATTATTATAGTGTATTGGTCCGGCATTACTCAATTTATGTAACGGTCCATTACTAGTAATAATTAGAATACATATTATATTATGTACATATTAAATGATATGCTAACTGCCTAATAGAGGTTGAGTGAAATAAGGAAACTAGGTTTTTTTTCTTTGGCTCTTGGATGTCACGGCTACAAGAAGAAAAAAAAGAAAAAAAAAACAAAAACCCAAAATCACTACTCTAATCTCACGGCACACACAAAGAAAAGGGGAGAAAGAAAATTCTGATTTTTGATCTCTCTCATTCATCTTCATATTCATCATCAATATACACACAAAATTAGAAGTAATTTTTGGGTATTCGTTCTAGCACGACGAAGGCATTTCTTGAACCATCTTGGGTGCAACGATTAGGAGAATACCTACTTTGGTATTTGTTCTTAGGCCTTTTACTAGGACCGAAGGTTATTTCTTAATCTCTTGTCTTATATTATGCAATTTCATTTATGACTAGAAATTCATATAATTATAATTTCATTATAATCCGAAATTTTGAAGGGAAGTATACCGATATTTCCCACAAGTGGTATCAGAGCATTTGGCTATGAAATTTTTTTATATGTTTTCATATTTGATGAAATATAAGATTAGAAATTTTTGTTTTGTTTTTTTTGTTTTTGTTTCGGCTGAAAGAAGAAAAAAAAATTAGGGTTTGTTTTTTTTTGGTTTTGTTCACGGCCAGAAAAAAAAAAATAATTTGGTACTGTTCACGGCACTGTTCAGCCGTGAGGAAAAATTTTTTTGCCTTGTTTTTCCTTTTTGATTCATATATGTTGTTGTTTTAATATGTTAAGATAATAATATAATTAATTTGTTGATATTTTGATTTAATGAGGATTAAATTGAAATGTAAAAGGAATTTGTTTTGGATGTTTAACAACATTCGTTGTGCTAAATTTTTCTATATGAATATACAAAATAATTATGATTAGTTGAGTAATTTGATAATCGATTAATCATGATTTAGATATTCATTTTAAAAGGTTAATTTGAATCATCTAGTTTGTATCAATGTTTAATAATGATTAGATGTTGAATGTTTGTACCGATCTAGTTTTATTAGCATGATCAAATTAATAAGATTAATTTGTATGTTTTTGTTTTGTTTTTATTAAAACCGAGAAAAAAAAAGTTTTTGTACCTGCTAATGTTCACGGGTACTGTTCATCCGTGAATAGTGAATTTTTTTTTTAATTTTTATTTTGTTTTGATTATTGCATTATAAAGATAATGTATGTTGTTTTGTTGTTGTGAAAAAGTTCACAATGATAGATACCCTATTATTTTAAAAAGGTTTAAAATAATGATTAATTTAATTTATGTTATACCCGATAATATGAATTAAATTGGATTATGGTTGATTCAAATTGTTGTGTACAATTAAGGAATTGTCACATGATTTTGATCATTTTATAGGTGGTTTGGATAAATTAATTTTCATAATTAATGAATTATGTCTTGAATGTTTAATTTATTTTGTTGATGCATTTTATTTGTTGAATGAATGAATGAATGAATGAATGGATGAATGGATTATTTTGGTATTTTTACAAGAGGTTGTAATTTGTATTGCTTAGTGTGGCCTTAGTAGATTGTGTTATCGTAATGATGGTAACATGGTCTTTGATGTATTTTGAGATCTCGAATCTCCCCTTTGTAATCTTTAATTATAATTTTTAAATTAGAATGTAAATAGGTTTATATTTTGTAATTGTTAAAAAAATGTATTTTTGAGAAGACCGAAGATGGAGATCGGATAGCTCACTCCCGCTACATGGACCAAGATGGAACATCAAGTCAAGTTTCTAGGGTCCATAAGGATGGATTCCAAAGTGTATTTTTGTTCTATTTTGATAGGATAGGCCACACTAGGACTTTGTACTTTGTTTTTCATTTTTCCATTCTTATTGTTTTTCTTTTGCATGATAGTTATTGCATCATATTCCGCCTAAACCAAACCACCTACTACTACTTAATTGCATGAAAATTGACTCATATAGATTGTATGTTAATTATCATGGACATCCAGATGTCACTCAAAATTCTAAAAGCTATCATCTTAAATTATTCATTCTCTAAATGCTAGATCATTCGTTCACTTAAATGAATAAAATTAAAGCTGATGGACCTTCCTCTAAAACCAAAATTGAGATTAGTCTTTATAGGGAAAACTGCTATGACTCCCTTCTTCGTCGGTAGGCATATAGGACCTTACTCTCCATATGATCCCTTCTACGTTGGGTAAGTAGTATGTGTTGACCTATTTTACCTCAACATTATAGTCCGAGTAATATCTCGTGATTATGATGGACTAAAGATAGAATTTACAGAAATTTATCGACCAGGAATTCTTAAAGTAGAATTAGCCAAGAAGTTGGCTTATCAATTTACAGAAATTGAGTCTTGGGATCATTTATATAATACTTGAGGAAGGTCAATTGTATAAATGCAAGAGTCTTCGCATTAATCAGTTTTGCATTAGACTTAATTAAAACGATGAAAATGCTTATTATGTTTTATCTCCTTTCTCGCAGTGTAGCATTCATTTATATCGATAAAACTGTTATAACAAATGGCTGGACATGCTGATGCCCCTATGCCAAGTGCCACGCTCGCACGCGAATCCTAGCTTAAGATGTTCATGGACAATATGAATCAGTACACGCGACAGAAGAATAACGGGTCCAACTTTGCGGACTGGGAGGCTTCATTACGGAATGCTGCCATAGCTGACGGTAAGCTCAAGTACTTGACTTAGCCACTACCGCTTAACCCAGGCCCCAATGCAGAAGCAAATGAATCACTTGCTTATAGTGATTTCGTAATGGAGGCAGGTGCGATAAAGAGCGTACTCATCTTTTCAATGGAATCCAATTTGCAAAGACGATTCATTGCCCAAGGTGCAAACAAGATTTTTACCACGCTCACTAACGAGTTCTCAAAAGCACCGCAGATCGTTATGTATGAGCTTACCACTCGCTTCTTTGAAGCGAAACTCCAGAAGGGCCAACCGGTTAGCCCACACATTCTCGATATGATCGAGAATCGCGAAAAACTGGAGGCACTTGATTACAAAATCAAAGAGAGCGTGGTCATTGACCGCATGCTTCATTCACTTCATGATAGTTTTGCCCAATTCAGGGCAAATTACTATATGAATGATTTGAAGAGAAATCCTCATCAGCTACACTCACTTCTCATATAGACTGAGAAGGATCTGAAATTGAGTGGGAGCCTGAAGCAGGACGTTCTCATGATTGCAAACAAGGGTAAGGGTAAGGGCAAGGCTCAGGTCAACCTAGCTGTAGGGAAGCCGAAGTTCAAGAAGCCAGGAAATGGCAAGAGTGGGCCTGGTGAGAGTAGCAGTAGCTCACAAGGCAAGACAAAGAGCAAAGAAAACATGGAGTGCCACCATTGCCACAAGACTGGGCATTGGAGGCGGAACTGTCCCGTGTATGCTGAAGACGTAAAAGCAGGCCGCGTCACTCCTGTTGGTATGTCTTCATTTTTTCATATGATTGAGATTAACCATGCAAGTTTCGGAACTTGGGTACTTGATACTGGTTGTGGTTCTCATCTGTGTAATCATTTGCAGGGCCTAAAAAACATCAAAACTCTCGAAAAGGGTGATGTGGACCTGCGAGTGGGGAATGGAGCAAGAGTAGCTGCCGTTTCAGTGGGAACATATGTAATCTAACTCCCAAGTGGATTTGAGTTATTTTTAACTAACTGTTACTATGTACCCAGTTTATCTAAAAACATTATTTCTGTTTCCGTTCTCGATAAAAACGGTTTTTCATTTGTAATAAAGGATAATAGCTGTATTTTCTCCTTTAACAAAATGATTTATGGTAAAGCAGTTTCCATGAATGGGATTTATGTTTTAGATCAAAGCATAGATATATTGCATGTGAGTAATAAAAAGGTAAAGGTTGGTGACAAAGATCAAACCTATTTATGACATTGTCGTATGGGACACATAAATGAAAAACGCGTGAAGAAGCTCATTGACAATGGGACTATCTCCCCATTTGACTATGCATCATTTGGCACGTGTGAATCATGTCTCATAGGCAAAATGACTCGAATTTCCTTCAAAGGTGTTGGAATGCGCGCTGGTGACTTATTAGAACTCATACATACTGATGTGTGTGGACCTATGTCAATCAACGCTAGAGATGGCTATAGATATTTTATCACTTTCACGGACGATTTGAGTAGATATGGATATGTCTACTTAATGAAGCACAAAAGTGAGTCCTTTGATAAGTTCAAGGAATACCAGAATAAGGTTGAAAACCAGCTGGGTAGAAAGATTAAAGCACTACGTTCAGATCGTGGTGGCGAATATCTTTAGAATGAGTTTGATCAACACCTTAAAAACTGTGGTGTAGTACTACAGTTAACTCCACCTGGAACACCTCAATTAAATGGTGTGTCCGAACGGAGAAATCGAACATTACTTGATATGGTTCGATCCATGATGAGTCACACGGTTGTGCCTGATTCATTGTGGGGCTATGCTCTTTTGTCAGCTGCTCTTATACTTAACCGAAGTCCGTCTAAAGCTGTTGAAAAGACTCCATTTGAAATGTGGAAGGGAACAGTCCCTAACTTGTCCTTTATTCGGGTTTGGGGCTGCGAGGCTTATGTCAAGTGGAGACACGAGGATAAGCTCGGCCCGCGATTGGTCAAGACATACTTTATTGGTTATCCAAAAGGAATGTTTGGTCATTACTTTTATTCGCCTACCGAACAACGCGTTTTTGTTGCGGCTAGTGATAGAACCTTCAATCTGTCGGAGATTCGAGACCAACAACCGAGCAACCGATGGAGGAAGATGTTCCTTCATCTTCTGCTGCGGTTAATATTCGTGAGGAACCTAGAAGGTCAGGTAGAGTCTCCATACCTCCAGACAGATACATTGGTATGGTCGAGGAGAACGATAGAGACGATGTTTTGCTCCTAGAGAGTAACGAACCCGCTACCTATAAAGGAGCCAAGACCTGTTCCGACTCAAAGCTATGGCTTGAGGCCATGCAATCCGAGATGGACTCTATGTATGAGAATGACGTATGGGATCTGGTTGATTTGCCTGATAAGGTTCGGCCTCTTCAGTGCAAATGGCTTTACAAGATAAAGCATTCCGTAGGGGGACAACCAGACACCTATAAGGCACGACTAGTGGCAAAAGGTTTTACTCAAGTGCAAGGATTGCACTATGATGAAATTTTTGCACCCGTAGTCATGTTGCGTTCCATTCGGATAATCTTAGCGATTGCCGCTTTTCGTGACTATGAAATTTGGCAGATGGACGTGAAAACCGCCTTCTTAAACGGTTATTTGGAGGAGGAGTTGTACATGGTACAACCCGAAGGTTTCATTGACCATAAAAATCCTAAGAAAGTGTGCAAGCTTAAGGGTTACATTTAGGGACTTAAGCAAGCTTCTCGGAGTTGGAATCATCATTTCGACCAGGTCATAAAAGCAAATGGTTTCACTCGATCGGTTGAGGAACCATGCTTATATGTCAAGTCGAGTGGGAGTAAAATTGTTTTCTTGATATTGTATGTCGATGACATACTCTTGATAGGGAATGATATTCCTCTCTTATCTTCGGTTTAGGTATGGTTAAAGAACCATTTCCAGATGAAAGATCTGGGCGAGGCACAACGCATATTGGGAATCCGTATCTACAAAGATAGATCACGACGGATGTTATCACTCAGTCAGGAGTCTTATATAGATAAGATTCTTGAAAGGTTCAGCATGACCAACTCCAAGAAGGGGTATCTTCCAATGACGTCTGGGATGCATTTGAGTAAAGCTCAGGCACACAAGACATCTGAAGAGGTCGAGCGCATGAGTCGAATTCCTTATGCATCAGCTATAGGATCGATCATGTATGCCATGATATGCACACGTCCAGATGTGGCATATGCTTTGAGTATGACCAGTCGGTACCAAGGCAATCCAGGTGAAACACACTGGATGGCTGTTAAAAATATCCTTAAGTACCTACGGAGGACTAAGGATTGGGTATTGACTTATGGAGGAGAGACTGAGCTTTGCGCAACCGGTTACGCAGATGCTAGCTTCCAAACGGATCGGGATGACTCGAAATCTCAGTCTGGATTCGTATTTACTCTTAATGGCGCTGCGGTCAGCTGGAAAAGCTCCATGCAGAGTGTTATAGTAGATTCTACGACTGAGTACGAGTACTATGCCGCTTCAGAGGCTGCAAAGGAAGCTATATGGATGCGTCAATTCTTACAAGGACTTGCCATAGTTCCTAGTTCGAATGACCCGATCACTATCTATTGTGATAATAGACGTGCCATCTTCCAGGCTAAGGAGCCTAAGTCTAGCAACAAATCTAGACATGTACTTCGGAAGGCTCACATGATCAGAGATTACGTGGAGCAAAAGGAGATAGTGATAGACAAGATTGCTACGGATGATAACATAGCAGATCCTCTCACTAAACCGTTAAGACATGATAAGCATGTAGGGCACGTTACTTCCATGGGAATTAAACGTGTTCCTGAGTTGTATTAGTTGTTTGTATGAATTAGATACATCTTTTTCTTATACTAATAATAACTTCATCGTATTGTTTTCATATTTTGTTGTTCATGTGGATTGTATGGACAACATTGAACACCACAAAGTGAACTGAATAACATTATATGTGTTTTGGTCCGTAATCGCCTACATGAGTTGATAACTCTGGCTATTATATTGTTGAGTCGATTGATGGTGGGTTCAACGAGCCATAAGTCAAACTGTTGACTGATCGATCACAAATACGAGTTATAAGGATACCTCGTAGGACATTGTAATTCGTGACAACGTTATGGAGTCCTAAATGTTTAACAACATTCGGTGCCAGGTCGTGGATTGGACGTCCATAGTGTTCCTAGAGTCGATTCTTTTGACTATAGACTGTCTCTTGAGATTAAGGCAGTTTTTGGGTGACTTTGGTTTCTTTCTCACGGTCGACCGTAACAGGAGGCCAAGCATATTTTTACTGGGTCATTTCATACTGTGCTTACATCTGCATGATTCGAGTTGAGGAAAATATCCAACCCTTTATCAGGTTTTGTTATTTCTCAGGGCCACTCGAGGAGTAGTAACTAAAATGCATGGCCATGCTCGAATAATGATTCGTTTATCAGTTGAGTTACTCTCTAGTCGGGAAAACCACTCTTGATAATGATCACTTGTAAAATACGACCTTTGTGAATGAGGACTTTGCAAATTGTTTTACATTGAGTGGGAGAAATTTAAGGATATGAGAATCGGTTATCGCACATACACTTGTAAGGACAAGTGGGAGATTGTTGGAGCTAGTGTCCTCCACAGTTAGTGTGATAATAGCTAAGGTTCACAGGGTATACTTTGTATTATAATCAGTTGATTAACGTTTATCGATAACGGTTGGCTTGCTAGATAAGTGTGACGTTATTGTCATACAGATGGCGGTGATCAACTGATCCCTAAAAGTCACACCTAAAGGATGTGTTTGAGAGATGTGATTATTTGAGAAAATAATCATATTGATGCCTTATTAAATGACTAAAAGGTTAGTCGATTTATTTGACTAAAAGGTTAGTCAAATGTGATGATGATACGATTATTTAATAACGATTAAATAATGTTAGCTGGTAATTGAATATAAAATGTTATATTTAATCAATGTATATAATGTTGGTCTAAACTAAAATATAAACTGTTATATTTAAGTTGGCGGATATGTATTACACGATATTATTATAGTGTATTGGTCCGGCATTACTCGGTTTATGTAACGGTCCATTACTAGTAATAATTAGAATACATATTATATTATGTACATATTAAATGATATGCTAACTGCCTAATAGAGGTTGAGTGAAATAAGGAAACTAGGTTTTTTTTCTTTGGCTCTTGGATGTCACGGCTACAAGAAGAAAAAAAAGAAAAAAAAACAAAAACCCAAAACCACTCCTCTAATCTCACGGCACACACAAAGAAAAAGGGGAGAAAGAAAATTCTGATTTTTGATCTCTCTCTCATTCATCTTCATATTCATCATCAATATACACACAAAATTAGAAGTAATTTTTGGGTATTCGTTCTAGCACGACGAAGGCATTTCTTGAACCATCTTGGGTGCAACGATTAGGAGAATACCTACTGTGGTATTTGTTCTTAGGCCTTTTACTAGGACCGAAGGTTATTTCTTAATCTCTTGTCTTATATTATGCAATTTCATTTATGACTAGAAATTTATATAGTTATAATTTCATTATAATCCGAAATTTTAAAGGGAAGTATACCGATATTTCCCACAGAAGGTTGGCGAGGACGAGATCATTCCCATGATTTTGCAGGATGAGTATTTTAACCCTACCTCTCTCATCACTGAAAAATATAACTTTAAATCACATAAAGGCAGGAGGAAATTCTTTAAATGGACTGACAAGCAAGCGCGAACGTTTAAACTCACCACAAAGGAAGGCGAGATGTTCAAAGGCGAGCCAGAAGTTGACGAGGTAGAGTCTGAGTTAGAGTTAGAGTTAGAGTCAAAGTCTCGAGTAATAGCTAAGAAATTCTTTCCTGTAGACACTTCTCTTCCCATTACTGGTAGTTATATTTTTCTATCTGGTAACACCAATCTAGGTAATGCCCCAGAAGCTGTCAGGCTCCCGCCACTGACCACAGCTCGGATGACATCTTTGTTCAAACTCTTCTCAAGTTTTAATATGGGTAAACCACTTGAACATCCTCCCCCAAGTCATAAGTCAAATGGATGAAAAAGAACAAAAGACTCTTTTACTCGAAAATACATAGCCAATTAACGTACGGATAGACTAGAAACTAAAGAATTTAGAATAAGGACCACCCTGGACCTCTTGAAAAGACATAAATTCATTCTTCTCTGAACGAGTTCAATGACGTTTTCGCCTGTTCATACAAAGATATGCCCAGGATAGATAGGAAAATTGCCGAGCATAGGATCCAAATTAAACCTGACTATATACCCGTAAAGAAGAAACTATGATGAATGAGAATCGAATGAGCACTCAAAACCAAGGAAGAGGATGACAAATAATTTAAAGCCGGATTCATCAAAGTTTTCGAGTATTATGACTAGGTACCGAACATAGTCTTCTTACCGAAAAAGGATTGGAGAATCCGGGTTTGTGTTGACTGTAGAGACCTAAATCGAGCCAGCCCAAAAGTTGACCATGTTTATGAATTTAGAGACCTAAATCAATCTTTTTACATTCTTATCCACCTTATTTATGGTTTGTACTTGCATCAAGCATCATACGCGAAAATCCGTGTTTGTGCCTTCGTCTTTTGCCCTTTTTTTTTCGTGTGCCTTCCTTGCACAAGTTTACAAATATCTAAACAATACTTGATTGAAAAAAAATCATCTTTAGCATCCACATGAACCGATTTTAACACGATATACCAATGATAATTTCAACCATATAGTTTCATATCAATGGATTTATTAATTGGTGATTGATAAGGTTCCCTCATCTGAGTATCCAAATTAATTTCACCGTCCAAAACCTCCTCATGCAAGATTGACATAAGATTAAGATCATCATAACTTGAATTATAATCATCTTCAATGTGAACTTCATTACAACTGTCTTCAAATTTTTCATCAAAAATAGATGGTAGGTTGGGATCAAATAACGAATTATCTTCTATATGAGATTCCTCCTCAAAAGAAAATAATTCATCCTTATTCATATCTTCTTCTGGATTGCCGTCACCTTATGACTCAATAATAATCTCGTCTTCCTCCTTTAACTCAGCATTTGAAACCAAACAATCTTATGGACTGTTCGTTTGAACACGGTCAATCATCATCTTCCCCGCCTCTTCTACATTGTGACACCCTCAAATTTGCGGAAAGAAAAAAATAATTTAAATAAATAAAAGATGAGAATACGTTTCTAATAGGTTCACTTTAGTGAAAATCGGTAAATTTTAAAACCGGAACCTACTATTAAATATAT
>JAIUZE010034443.1:0-10190 GCA_022085475.1 Heliosperma pusillum | reverse complement strand
CAGAAGTCTTCTATTGACGGTACTAGGAACTTATGCCTGTTTGTAGACGTATTGGTCTTTCATGTTTGTATGATTCTATGAATCTTAGAAGGTGAGATGTAAGCCGGCTAAGGTTGATAGAGTTTGGATTACCGATTGTTAACTGATTCACATGATATTATGTTTGATTAGGGTTTGAGTGTATCATGACCATGTTTTAAAGGTAACCTCTGAGCTAGCATACCAGCTTCCCTACCTCGTGTTATAGGTTGTTAACAGATTCACATGATAGCTTTCATATGCTAGGTTATATGTTAGTTATTTGTTTCATAACATGAAAAGCATATCGTATATGTAAGGTTTTGTATTTTCCATATACATCTCTTTTATGTTATTCATGTTTTATTAAACTCGACATTTCGTGGCTGGGAGAACTCGGAGTTACTCCCCACTGACTGTGGCTTCCGTGTTTATATTTAATGCGGTTGGCAGGTTTGTGATGCATACTTTGGTTACATTGACGAGCTAGCGAGCGAAGTATTTACCTTGGACCTATATTCGGTTCTTAGGATTGTATATTATTATACACTCTTTTATTTACGTATTTATACGGGAGATATGTCTCCCGTTTTGGATAATTCTTATGTATAATATTATTTCCTTTTGTTATGAACCTTTTTCTTTAAGACACCTTTGTTACGATGAATATATTTAATGATAGGTTCCGGTTTTAAAATTTACCGATTTTCACTCAAGTGAACCTATTAAAAACGTATTCTCATCTTTTATTTATTTAAATTACTTGTTTATCTTTCCGCAAATTCGAGGGTGTCACAGTTGGTATCAGAGCTATTTCGCTCCCGACGCACGTTTGTGTACCCTAGTATAAATAACTTGACCTTAATAAAATAATAAACTTGTGAGATAGAATGGTAGGATGGGTAGATTAGGATTTATGATTGTAGTCTCTTTGTGCTTGCTAAATGATAAGTATTAATCTGTGTTTTCTTTTGCAAGATGCCTCCGAGAATTGACAACACGATCCTAGCAGCTCTTACTCTTATTATACAGAATCAGCAAAATCAACAAAATCAACAGCCGAATCCTATTCCTAATCCTCCTCACGACCATGAGAGACACGGAAGTTATACATGGGTTGCTTCACAACTATCTAGGAGCCAACCCAAAACCTATGGTGGTGAAGTGGATCCCATTAAGCTTTCGGAATGGATACGTGAAATGGAGAAGAACTTTTCTCTATATGATGTTCTTGAAACGGATAAAGTCCGTCTTGCTTCCCACTTCTTAGTGAAGGAAGTTGATCAGTGGTGGACTCTTTCTGGTCCTACTGCTAAGTTGGAACCTGGTTTTAGTTGGACTCGTTTCCGTGAGCTATTAGAGACGAGGTTCTACCCTGATGAATTGAGGCAGCAGAAACTGAAGGAATTCATGGACTTCAAACAGGGAAGACTCTCAGTTCAGGAGTTCATGACCAAGTTCAACGAGTTAGCTCATTATGCCACTTGGCTTATTTCAAGGGAGGAAGACAAGGCATTCTTGTACCTAGGAAAGCTTTCTCCTCAGGTGAAGGGCAAGATCAGTAGGGGTGCTACTTCTTTTGTCTCTATCTACAACGATGCTATATGGGCAGAGAGTTCAATTCGCGAGATTACCGAAGAGGCTCGTACCTCGTATGTTGCTCCTAATGCTTTTGGTAAGAGACCGTTGTATCCTTCTTCTCGACCTTCCTTTTTCTCCTCTTTCTCAAACAAGAGGAAGAACTTTCAGAGTGGACAAGCAACTCAGAGTAACCGTCCATTCGTTCCAAGCAACAACAACGATCTTAAGGGTCGTATCTGTTTTGGGTGCAAGATGCCTGTGCATCCCGGTGTGGGCTGTTTCAACAAACCATTTGTGTGCTTTATTTGTCAGAAACCGGGACAAAAGGCTAATGTATGTCCTGATAGGAAGAAGATAGCTTCTACACCTGTTACTTCTGGGAGACCGAAGGGTCGACTTTTCATTATGAGCCGCGCTGAGGCCGATGCTCAACCAGACATTGTGACTGGTATGTTTTCAATTTATGAAATACCGTGTTTAATTTTATTTGATACGGGAGCTTCTTTGTCCTTTATTTCGATGAGACTATCCGATAAATTACCTCTCAAAGCTTCAGTTGGAGAAAGTACTCCAATATCTTTACCGTCTGGAGATGTGTTTTCATGCTCTTATATTCATTCGGACATTCCTATATCAATAAACGGATCAACTTTTCCGGCTAATCTTCTTCGGTTCCCTCTTGAAGAATTTGATATCATTCTATCAAGGGGTTTAATTTGATATCCTTTAAGTCAAGCGGGTTTGGTAAGAATTTGATATCTTCTTCGGTTTTTCATAATATTATTATTTCTCACATGTTAGAAATTATAGCATGAGATTGTAATTTAATTTGATATCCTTTAAGTCAAGCGAATTTGGTAAGAATTAATAATTCACATGTTAGAAATTAGAATGAAATAGCATGAAATGAATGTCATATTCTTATGTTCAAGCCTAAATGGCTAAGACTCTGTTTCTAGCCGGTTTGACCAAACGGGTTTGGTCAAACTAAGATCTAGTCAGCCCCGTTTTGACTGATGACCCGTCGCGGGAATCGGGTCGGGGATTTGTCTTCAGGTAAAGTTTTATTTAATGAATGAATGAATGAGCCTTAGTAGATATGAGGCGATATGATATTTGAATGTGATTTATATGCAATTAGTCACATGATAGGAAGTTTTTCCCGTGACTGTTTAATTGTATGATATATGTCGTGTGGACTAAGTACTCATAGAGAATTATGATTATATGGCGTCTTGACCATTCTAATTCTAAATGAGCACCTTGGACCATGACATTGATAGGCCTTACTATCTTTAACGAGTATATGTTCACTTGTTGATAGCTTTTGTGTTCCCGGCTTGGTGGGTTTATATCCAAGTTGGGGCATGGCGCCTAATTGCTTCCACTTTGGGAATGGAGCCAGCTTAAGTACTAGCCAACTCTGCTTAGGGGGTCGCCTAGTAGAGATTCTCATGTACTTTTGGTCATGAGACAGGGAATGGGTTAGCTGTTGTCGCTAGGTCTGATCAGTCTAGGACTAGGATGTTTTCCTAACTTGTGGTATAGACTCGAGTTACAGAAGTCGACTATTGACTGTACTAAGAACTTATGCCTGTTTATAGACGTATTGCTCTTTCATGTTTGATGATTCTATGAATCTTAGAAGGTGAGATGCAAGCCGGCTAAGGTTGATAGAGTTTGGATTACCGGTTGTTAACTGATTCACATGACATCTTGTATGATTAGGGTTGAGTGTATCATGGCCATGTTTTAAATGTAACCTCTGAGCTAGAATACCAGCTTCCCTACCTCGTAGTATAGTTTGTTAACCGATTCACATGATAGCTTGCATGAGTAGCTTATCCTTCATATGTTAGGTTATATGTTAATTATTTGTTTCATAACATGAAAAGCATATCGTATATGTTAAGGTTTTGTATTTTCCATATACATCTCTTTTATGTTATTCATGTTTTATTAAACTGAACATTTCGTGGCTGGGAGAACTCGGAGTTACTCCCCACTGACTGTGGCTTCTGTGTTTATATTTAATGCGGTTGGCAGGTTTGTGATTGTAACAACCCGAAAAGTACCCTATTTTTCTAGGGAAAATATTTTACGGATACTTTTCAGCAGATTTAAGTTTTAATTTAGAATTTATTGTTTCGAGTTGAATTTGGAATTTCCGAGTTCGTATTTGGATTTTCTGCGAGATTCCATGAGAATCCCGTTTTAAGTCATCTTTGACTTTTCTTGATTTTTAAGTCAACTTTGACTTTCGTTGACTTTTTCCGACTCGCCTTGTAATTTGAAAGACCAAAATTTTATTCAAAAAAATAATAAATTTAATTTATTTTTATTAAGATTTATTTGAATTTATGATAATTTAATATAATTATTTTTAATTTATTCGGAATTTAAGAGAAGGTTTTACGGTTTAAACCCGAACGTCATTTAACTATTCCCGAGACAACTTAAGTCCCGAAACAAACCCGAAACCCGACTTTGGCATGAGTCACACGCCCCATGTCATCTTTTTCCACTCACTTTGGATCTTTTAATTAATATGATTAAACTAATAATAATATCTAAGATATTTATAACTTTATCGATCCGTCAGTTTAAATTACGCAAATCGAGTAAAATCAGACCCGGTTTCTTTTCATTTCACACGGCTCTCCTACCCTCTAATAAGACTAGATATTTTCTTTCTTTTCATTACAATAACATAATATCTAGATATTTGGTTTAATTAACTTAATATATAATTATATTTAATCAATTACGTAATATAATTATGAAACCCAAGTCAATCCCGTAACAACAATTTCAAAACCCGACTCCATATTTCCTCTATATTACACGGCTCACACTCCACTCCTTACTCACTAATTATCTTTTCATTTTACACTAAATCAACTTAATACCTTTTTAATACTTTCTTTAATCGTTCTTGGTGTTCTTCATCGTTCTTCGTCGTTCTTCATCGTTCTTGAGCAAAATCGTCATAAAACCTTCATTTCTTATTCAAATCCGTCCTAACTTATATTTCTAGAATCTCCTCTTCGCTCTCCATTTTCAAGTACGGTTTATTTTCAATTCCGACAAAATCGTTTTCAACGCTTTAATTATGGAAAATCAAGTTTTAATACTAACAATATTATTCTTGTCATTTCTTATAGGGGAAGATTTTGAAGACGAGTTTGGTGACTCGTATATATATTAGAAGAAGATTAGTAGACGGGTTTTTCTTTTGTTCTTATTTTGGGTGCTAATTGATTTGTGCTAGCTAAGGTAACGGTTCCGGGTTACTCGACGAATTAATGTTACATACCTTTGTTTTCTTTTGCTTATGTTCATGTTATAGTTATTTATGATTTTTAACTAGTAACATGATAAGTTATTATTATATTATGTTGTATGAATTTTTGGCATGTTTAGTGTTCTTGACATATTTGATGATTTGTTCATAATCATGATTTTTGTATGCATGATGGATGAATTGGTTGTTTAATATGGATGTTGTTAATTAAAACATGTTAGAAATAATTTAGAGTTGATGTTGGTGGTGGCCGTAGGGGGCTGTTTTGGTGGCTGGAAAACCAGGCCAAACCAGGCCGGTTCAGGCCGGTTCAGACCCGGTCCAGCCCGGTCTGGTTGGTCCGTGTTTTGGTCTTTGGGTTTTTGTCGATACTTGATTGTTTTGTTGTTGTTTTGACGGGTTTTAAATATGTTAAGCATGCGGGAAATATTAGAAAACGGTTTTTAGAAAAGATGACCAAAACCGGTCCAAAATGAACCGTGGGTCCCCTTGGACTTGTGACGTTTTTGAGTAATATTATTATTTTAATCGTGTTTTAATAATTTAGCAAGTGGGAAATTTAATAAGTAAATTATGTAATAAAAGCTTTTCACTTATATTATTATTTCTCACCGGTTAGAAATTATAATCGAGATTTAGTTTTATTTGATATCATTACGTCAAGCGGGTTTTCGTATGAATTAATAATTCACATGGTAGAAATTGAATGAAATAGCATGAAATGAATGTGATATTCTTATGTTCAAGCCTCGATGGCTAAGACTCTGTTTCTAGCCGGTTTGACCAAACGGGTTTGGTCAAACTACGATCTAGTCAGCCCCGTTTTGACTGATGACCCGTCGCGGGACTCGGGTCGGGGATTTTTCTTCAGGTAAGGTTTTATTTAATGAATGAATGAATGAGCCTTAATAGATATGAGGCGATATGATATTTGAATATGATTTATATGAAATTAGTCACATGATAGGAAGTTTTCCGTGACTGTGTGATTGTATGATATGTGTCGTGTTGACTAAGTACCCATAGAGAATTATGAGTATATGGCGTCTTGACCATTCTAATTCTAAATGAGTATCTTGGACCATGACATTGATAGGCCTTACTATCTTTAACGAGCATATGGAGTTTACAGCTTGATAGCTTTTGTGTCCCCGGCTTGGTGGATCTCCAAGTCGGGGCATGGCTGCCATTGTTTCCACTTTGGGAAATGGAGCCAGCTTTAGTACTAGCCAACCCTTTGGTGGATCTCCTTAGGGGTACTCATGTGATTGTATCATGGGTCTTGGATGCGATGGATCTTTTCATTTCTCTAGGTCTGCGCAGTCTAGGTTTAGGGTAGAGTTGTATCTGGGCCATGTTATTAGGGTAACCTCTGAGCTAAGATATATGCTTTGGATCTGGGCCATGTTATTAGGGTAACCGCTGAGCCTAGATGTGTGCTTTGTATTTGGGCCATGTTATTAGGGTAACCGCTGAGCCTAAATATATAAGTATATCCTACCTAGTGGTATAGACTCGAGTTACAGAAGTCTTCTATTGACTGTCCTAATAACTTATGCCTGTTTCTAGACGTATTGGTCTTTCATGTTTGTATGATTCTATGAATCTTAGAAGGTGAGATGCAAGCCGGCTAAGGTTGATAGAGTTTGGATTACAGGTTGTTAACTGATTCACATGATTACGTGTTGATTAGGGTCGAGGGTATCATGGCCATGTTTTAAAGGTAACCTCTGAGCTAAAATACCAGCTTCCCTACCTCTTGTTATAGATTGATAACGGATTCACTTGATAGCTTTCACATGATAGGTTATATGTTAGTTAATTGTTTCATAACATGAAAAGCATATCATATATGTTAAGGTTTTGCATTTTCCATATACATTGCTTTTATGTTATTCATGTTTTATTAAACTCGACATTTCGTGGCTGGGAGGACTCGGAGTTACTCCCCACTGACTGTGGCTTCCGTGTTTATATTTAATGCGGTCGAACAGGTGGTGAATGCATACATTGGGTACATTGACGAGATAGCGAGCGAAGTATTACCTTGGACCTATATTCGGTTCTTAGATTGTATATTATTATACACTCTTTCATTTCCGTATTTATACGGGAGATATGTCTCCCGTCTTGTATAATTCTTATGTAAAATTTTATTTCCTTTTCATTATGAACCTTTGTATTTAAGACACCCTTATTATGTATTCTCATATTTTATTCAGTTAAATTATTTTTTTTCTTTCCGCAAATTTGAGGGTGTCACAGTTGGTATCAGAGCATTTTTGCTTCCGACGCACGTTTGTGTACCCTTGTATAAATAACTTGACCTTAATAAAATAATAAACTTGTGAGATAGAATGGTAGGATGGGTAGATTAGGATTTATGTTGTAGTCTATTTGTTTATGCTAATTGTTAGGAGTAACTTAATTTGTTTTGTTTCTTATGAAGATTGTTAGATCTCGTGTAGAAGAGATCTGTGTTACCTAGAAGGAGTATCCTCTACCGAAGATTTGAAGATTTACAAGCCTAATTGAAGTGTATTCCTTCTTCATCTATGAATTCTCTCGTTCTTATTGTATTATGCTCTCTTCCTTCTATCTAGGTGCTTCTTTTTCTTCCAACCTATTTGCCTCTTGAAAATTTCTCTTGATAGTTCCTCCACCTTACCATTAGTATCCTTACCTCCCTCTTGTAACCTTTTTATGGATGTCATAACCATCGGTTTGTGGTATGTTATACTTAGGCTCTGTTCTTTTGGGCTGAATCAGAGCTGAACTGAACTGAACTGAACTTATAGGAGCTGAACTGAACTTATAGGAGCTGAACTGAACTGAACTGAACTTATAGGAGCTGAACTGAACTTATAAGAGCTGAACTGAACTGAACTTATAGGAGCTGAACTGAACTGAACTTATAAGAGCTGAACTGAACTGAACTTATAAGAGCTGAACTGAACTTACAGGAGCTGAACTAATAGGATCTGAACTTTTCTGAACTTAATTTTAATTAATCGAATAGAATTTATAGAATCTAAAGTTTACTAAACTGAACTTTATTACATAAGGTAAGATAATAACATAATTCCAATTTATATACATTGGTTTGTTCAAATAGATTTCTACGTTGACATCATTTTTATCTGTATCTTTATTTTTTGGAAAGGACTGTCATAAAAAAAAGTATACTCTAAAACATAAGGTAAGATAATAACATAATTCCGATTTATGTACATTGGTTTGTTCAAATAGATTACTACGTTTACATTACGATAAAAAAAATAAATCACATATTACATCGTTTTCTAACCATCTATTTCCAGATCATCATCTTCCTCATCACTTTCTTCTTTATCTTCACTATCACTCGTAACAACGAATCTATTGCCTCGCCAAATGTTTTTTACTATCTTGTTTCGTACCTTTAACATGGTTTTTTTTCCGCTTATCATCAAACATGCCCAAATCTACTGTTCCTTGAATATTCACGTCATGTTGTATAATAGGTATTCCAAGAGTATGCATCCTTAATTATAAAATTATGGAGTGTGAATTTATAAAACAATAATAGACATTTGATACTTTTGTGACATTCGGGGCATATTTTTTAACACCCACCTTTTTTTCAAATGACCAAATGTCATTCCACTAATTAATGTCAAATGTTTTTATATCGGTTTTCATAAATAATATATTCCGTATAACTTTTATGAACTTAATTTGTAAGAATTGAATTTTTCTGAACTGAACTTATAAGAGCTGACTTGAACTGAACTGAACTTATAGGAGCTGAACTGAACTGAACTTATAGGAGCTGAACTGAACTGAACTTATAAGAGCTGAACTGAACTTATAAGAGCTGAACTGAACTTATAGGAGCTGAACTGAACTGAACTGAACTTATAGGAGCTGAACTGAACTTATAGGAGCTGAACTGAACTTAAAGGGGCTGAGTTTAAGTCCAAAAGAACAGGGCCTTAGTCGGAAGAACTATGAATTTTGTGGAATGTTAGTGTTTGTTAGAAGGAACTTGTGATTTGAGGAAAATAGTATAGATCTAATTTCACCCTATGGTGGTGAGAGTTGGTACCTTGAGGAAGAAGTTTCGAATATGGTACCTAACCATCCTATTAAGCTAGTTCCATGTTTAGATGATTATGAGGATTTGAGGATAAACTTAGGATGAAACTCTCCTAGTGGTTTTAGGTTATGAAAGCTTAATGTTGCAATATTGTTTTGAGGATCGAAATAATCATAATGATAGTTGGTAGTTGTGGTTAAGAATTTTAGTGATTCTTTAAGTTTTACTTGGGAAATTATGGTCTTTAAATGTTGGACCCTAACGGGAATAATTACCTTATGGAATTTTGGATTTGGATGACCAAACTTGAGGAATATTGTCATAAGCGAAAACCGATGTGTTGAGAGTTTAAAGGAGCTAAATAAATTGATTTACGGTTGCATTGCCCTATGTTTGGCAAAAGTTAAGAGAAATGAGATTTGTGTGACTAATCTCTTTGAGGTTTTGGAATTCAACTTTTGAGGATGAGAAGATTCATTGTTAATAATTTAGGATAATGAATTTAGGGATAAATTGGATTAAAGGATTTCATAGTAAGTCCTTTACTTTGTGGTTGTTAGCGGTCTTGTTTCCCTAATTATAAATATTTGGATGGTGGTTTCCAATAAGAGTTTTGATGGATCTTAGAAGATTTTGATTGAATTTGAATAATTAGGAGTTGTTACTCGATGTGTCATGCTTATGAAATGTTTTGGTAGGAATCAGATGATTGAAATGTTGAGGATATACTGCACTCTCTTGAGGATTAGATTCTGTTGCAATTAGTATTGTCAAGTTACGATCGACATTTGAGTTTTCATAGAGGGAAGATAGTATTGGGATTCATCCTTCTTTCTTTCCTCTTCCTATTCGATTTATTCTTTCGAATATTCCGTTCTTTCTATCGATTATCATCTCGTATAGATAGATTACTAAGAAGCTTTAGTTGGAAATTTTAGGCATAGATAGTAGAGTTATTACCGTTACTATGAAATTTTTTGAACTAAAAGCTTTTGGAAATGTTTTATGATTTCAAGTATTTTACCGTCAAGAAGTGTTGAGACTCGTTATTGGAGACGTTCGATAACTAGTTTTCTCATTTATTGATGCGAAAATGTATCTTTTGAGTCTTTGACTTGGGACGTCGATGTTCTTAACCGCGGACGAGAACCTTCCGTTCCATTGATAAGACCCTATATTTTTAATACAAGTATATTTTTAACAATTTTG
>JAIUZE010034442.1:0-10339 GCA_022085475.1 Heliosperma pusillum | reverse complement strand
GAGATTATATCTCGTACATAATTGTTGTGAGAATAAAAATTAGATCAACACTCACTACTTACCCAACGTAGAAGGGGTCATATTATGACTTCCGACGAAGAAGGGGCTCATAGTAGTTTTCCCTATAAAGACTAGTATCAATTTTATTTATAGGGGAAGGTCCCATCATCTTAACTTAAATTCATTTTAAGTGAACGAATGTCTAGCAACTCGAGAATGATTTAACTAAGGTGATGGCCCTAAAAGCGAGTGACATCTGTATGTCCATGATAAAATATTCAAACTATATGAATCATTTTCATGCATTTTAGGTTTAGGTGGTTTGGTTTAGGCGGAATATGATGCAATTATCTATCATGTGATGGAAAGTAAACGAGAATGAAAAACGTAAAAGGAAAAACATGTCCTAGTGTGGCCTATCCTACCAAAAAGAATGAAATACAACTCGGAATCCAACTGATTGGACCCTCGAAGCTTGACTTGATCACCTTCTTGGTCCATGTAGCGGGAGTGAGCTCCAATCTCCATCTTTAGTCTTCTTTGAAATTACAACAAATAAAATTACATTGTGATCCTATTTATTACATACTAATTTCAAAACCCAAAACTAAAAATAAAGGAGATTCGAGATCTCAAAACACATCCAAGACTATGTTACCATCATTACGGTAACACAATCTACTAAGGCCACACTAAGTTACAACTGATTGTAAAAATACGTTAAAAATTCATTCAAACAATCCAAAAACATTATAAAAGCACCAACTAAAATAAAACATGCAAGACATAATACAGTTATTACGATGTTTTATTATCCAAACCACCCTTTTAACATCGATTATAATTATGTGGTGATTCTGTAATTACCCACATCAATTACAATCTCGATTCATTTTACTGATAAAATGAACTATCCTAAACATTTCAAACTGCTTTAAAATGTAAGATATTTAGCATATGTGAACCGTTTCACATTAATTATACACAATCCGAATGATGTACAATTAAAGGCCCAAAAAAAACTTTGTATACAGCAGAAAAACAGTAAAATATTTTCGGCAGAAATTTTTTTTTTCGGCAAGATGGTCCTTATCGACAAAATAGGGAAAAATTAATATCCTTTCAAATGATAAACTCATTCAACATCATTTCCATTTTCATTTTAATCTAATCTTTATTAAATTAAAACATCTACAAATCTATTGTATGTTATTTTAACAGATTAAAAATAACAAAATAAACCTAAATGAAAACGAATAGGAAAGGAAATACGATTCTGTATAGTTGCTCGATCGAGAAGAAATTAAACAATTAAGTCTCTCGATCGAAAAGAAAATGTGTCGATCGAGTATACTGTTTACTCGATCGACTAATTCTTCCTAGTCGACAAACAGGGACCTCGATCGAGTATAAACGTCACTCGATCGAGACACTTAAGTCCTCGATCGAGCGAAAAAGCTACTCGATCGACCTAAAATTTGAGAAAACAATACTTCTCGATCGAGACACACAAGAACTCGATCGAGACAAAAACTCTCAAAACCTTCCCGATCGAGACACTCAAGTCCTCGATCGAGACAAAACACACAGCGGAGAAAAACAGTTTCGGTTTATGAAATCAAATTAAAACAATTTCGTGGCCTATGCTCTGATACCACTTGTGGGAAATCGGTATTACCACAATACAATTATTATAGGATTATAACGAAAAGTAATAATTTGATTATCGAGTCATAAACGAAAACAAAGAAAAAGATATAGAAATCAACCTCCGGTCCTAGCAATAGGCGTAAAGAACAGAGATATCAAGGTAGATATCCTCCTAATCGTTGCACCCAAGATGCTCCGAGAAATACCCTTTTCTTTTGCTAGAAAGAGAACCTCTTACACGATCTCACAAATGAGAACGAGGTTTTGTGTTTTGTGAAAAGTTACTGTTAACTTTTTCTTTTTGTGATGTGTGAATCTGATAGATGGAGGCTCAAGTGAAAATCAATTAGGTTAGAATTTTTTTTCTCCTCCTAGCATCTCACGGCTCCTTAGGGTTTTATATGGGGAGATTTTGTCTCCTCAAAATAACTACCCATTGACTAAAAACCGAGTGTATCTGGATACTTTCGTTTTTGGTCATTTTAGCTTCCAATATAATGTAATATCTTATAATCGTCGTTTTTACATAGACCGACATTATAATACATCATTAATTATAAATATCCGTATATTTATAATTTGCCAATTAATTATAACGGTTTATGTTTAATTAGCTTACATTATATACAACAATTACATATAACATTTTATATTCAATTTACGAATTACAGTTAATTCGTCTCAGCTAACTTTATTTAATCGTTATTAAATAATCTGTCATCATCACATTGACTAACCTTTTAGTCAAAAACATCGACTAACCTTTTAGTCATTTAATAAGGCATCAATATGATTATTTTCTCAAATAATCACATCTCTCCAACACATCCTTTAGGTGTGACTTTTAGGGACCAGTTGATCACCGCCATCTGTATGACAATAACGTCAAACTTATCTAGCAAGCCAACCGTTATTGATAAACGTTAATCAACTGATTATTATACAAAGTATACCCTGTGAACCTACAGAGATTTATTTATGTTATTGCACTAACTGTGGAGGACACTAGCTCGAACAAGGACAACATATATTTAGTATTCGACCTTTTCATTATTTGTGTTCGTTTTACAAGGTAAAATGGCGTCGTCGTCATATTTTAAATGAAGTTTAAAATAAATTTCCGTCTAAAAAAGAATCGTTTCTAATTCATTTTAAAAATCAAATTTTCATTTATTTTATTGAAAATAAAATAAACATTTGTTTAAAACCCGACTTGAAAAGTCAACTTTGAATTATTTCATTTCACCGTCTCATTCTTGTTTAAAACGATGTTTATAAAAGCTAGTTTGCGACGGTCTTTTAAGCTCGTTTTGAAACCGAGTTGAGCCCATTTTTCGATGTGATTTTGACCCGATCTTTCCCCCTCCTAGCCTACTTATCAAACCTCAATAGAAGCATCTCCAAGCCCTTGACTTTCGTGCACAATTAGCCCCTCAAACCAGCCTAAGTCAGCCCCTTTCTCTCCTCTCACACGGTTCAACACAATCCACAAAACCAAGCCCAAAACCAACCCAAATGACCTACCCATTAAACCTAACCCGACTATCCATCTTCCTACCCATACTAGGAACCTTACCCACCAAGCAAGACTCCCCAACAAACCCTACATCCGAAATCCCAACACAAAACAGTCTAACTCAAACTGCTCTTCCTCCATTCAAACCCTAAGAAAACTCCTCAAAATTCCTTATTTAAACACGCCACCACCTCCATTTACACCTCTTATCGTACATATACAACCTACATGCAAGAAACACTCGAAAAAACCTAACAAACCCTAAAAATAACTCAGAAGAGCCGCACAAAACAGAGCAACCCCTGCTCTGTTTCGCGTATCTGTCCGCCACTTCAAACCCTTTTTTCTCTCAACTCCGACCACCTATTGACACATAAAATACCATTTTTCATAACTACTCCTCGTCTAGTTTCCAAAACATTTTTTGGATCGACGATACATCGAGTAAGGAATTTTTATGAGCGTTTGAAGATCGCTGTGTAAACTGACTTTACAAAAAACGTGTTTAACTTCAATTTCGTTGACGACGGCCCCTCCATTCATACTTTACTATCGATTACGACGCAAGACAACGGTCAATAATATATGTATGTTGAGTTTCAATAACACCTCTTCTTCCTCTTATTTTCCGTCTTTTTATTACAGTCTTTCACATGTTCATTATTTGTTTATTGTTTTTACATTATTACCTCGTTATTTAGTACGTTATTCTCTCGTTAATATCGTTTGTTTAAGATAGTATGTTAATTAAAATGACGAATCTGTTTAAAAGTTGCTTTATTTTGACATGTACGTTTGTAACCGTGTTTGAAATGCATAAATGGTAACATTGTTCAAGTCAAATGGCAACATATTTCTCATTATATACAAGAACAAGTTTAATTTATAAGTCAAAATACAGAACTGTTAACATTGTTCAATTCAAATGACAACATCTTTCTCATGTTGTAATCATTGGTCAATAGTAATCATTAGTTATTATTTCGAGTTAAAAATGAAACTGGTAACATGATCAAATAAAGTGTTAACATGATAAAGTTGTTGATTTAATAATTTGGTTATATTTATACTAATAAAGAGTAAAATGGTTACATATATATATATATATATATATATATATATATATATATATATATATATATATATATATATATATATATAGAATCAGGCTCCTGTGCGAACTTATAGTTCGGTGCGAACTGTACGAACTTCCATCTCAGTCACTAGTTTTTTTTTTAAGATCATCACAGCCACTAGATAAGATGAGATCAATGGCTGCTACTACAATAACCCCTAACCCATGGGTCTTTCAATCAAAACTCATTCACTCTTGAATTCACCACTCGTCAACCACCTTCCCCACCCATCACCCTCTGACGCCGGCCACCTTAACGCAACGTCAGCACCGTTCACTCCGAGGCAGGGAGCTACCGCCACTTTCGTCGCACAATTGTACGTTTACCGACACCTTAATTCTCCTTCAACCTTACCCACGGTTGTCGCCACCCCCACTGGATGTCGGCGACGGCATCTCGGACTGGTTCCGGCTGCTAATTTTCCGGTGTAGCTCTTTTTTTATATATATTTTACTTTTAATTGTTTAGATTTAAAATTAAAAAAATAAAAGTGCTTAATTAATGGTGTTGAGAGTTTTGGTGATGGTAATGGACAACAATGAGAGATATGGGGGGAAGGAGGTGCGTGGTGTGACTGAGTTTGGTGAGTTGAAATGTTGGTTTTGTTTTGCGTATTGAGGAGGGGATCTTCTATCTCAATTTATTGATGGTCTTGTGTTTTAGTCGACGGAGGTGGACTAGCGAGTCCGATATTGCGATGTCGGAGGCTTGAAGGGCTGGATTGGAAAGAAAAAATACAGCGTGGATAGAAGGTGGTGCTGTGATGTTAACATTGTCTACTGAGTTGGCTGGAATTATAGGAGAGCGATAAACTCCGTATTAGAGTATACAATAACAAATGTGAAACACAGTACTCCTATTACCTATTTATTTCTTATAAGTCAAATTTTCAAAAATTTGACCGTTTATACATCGGAAAATGTAAAACTTTAAAAGACGAAATTAATATACGGAGTATTTAGTTTTGTTACGAAAATATAAAACTTTTTGAAGTTACTAAATACATATCTTTGGCTAGCTAGATACATTCATTTAAGGTAATAAATACATACCTTTAGCTAACTAGATACACTCCTTTAAGTTAATAGATACATACCTTTAACTGACTAAATTCACTCTTCTAAGTTATTTAGATACATACGTGTAGTTTTCTAGATACACTCTTTAAAGATACTAGATACACTCTTGTAAGTTACTGGATACATACATTTAACTTGATAGATACACTTCTTAAAAATACTAGATATTCCATTTAAGTTACTGGATACATACATTTAACTTGATAGATACACTCCTTAAAAGTACTAGATATGCCCTTTAAGTTACGGATACATACATTTAACTAGCTAGATACACTCTTTAAAATTACTAGATACACTCATTTAAGTTGGTGGATACAAACTTATAACTAGCTAAATATATTCCTTAAATATACTAGATATACTCTTTTAAATTAATGGATCATATATTTAACTTGTTATATACACTTATTTAAATGACTAGATACGTAATTATATTTTACTAGATACACATACACTCTTTCAAATGATTAGATACACTTATTTTAATTTGGTTGGCTACAAGCGGTTCTTCCAATTCAAGACATAGTGTGGCTAAAAGTATAATAATTTGCCAAAACATTATTCCATACTTCCATATATACACACACAAAAACCATGATTCTATAATGCATATACACATCCCTCTAATTAGGTAGATATACTCCTTTGAGTTGCTAGATACATCCCTCTAACTAGGTAGATACACTTCTTTGAATTGCTAGATACATCCCTCTAATTAGGTAGATACACTCCTTTGAGTTGCTAGATACATCCCTATAACTAGGTAGATACACTTCTTTGAGTTGCTAGATACATCCCTATAACTAGGTAGATACACTTCTTTGAGTTGCTGGATACATCCCTCTAACTAGGTAGATACGCTTCTTTAGTTTGTTAGATACATCCATATAACTAGGTAGATACATATCTTTAATTTGTTAGATACACTTCTTTAACTTGTTGTTAGATACATATTTATTAGCTTGCTAAAAACACTCATTTAGATTACGTGATAAATACTTTTATATTCTCGTTTTCTTAAAATTTTACCAATGTGAGTAGGGTGAATATATTCACAAGACTTTGTGGTACTTGCATTCGGTGACCACATTTTGATACACATCACGTAACTTTGATCAGTCAGATTTTTTGCATATCCACATTCAATAAAATTATATTTCAGGTTTGAAGTTTGCTTTGACTCATTTGGGTCTCCATTTTTTTTTAAAACTCAATACTGGAGTCCTATTAACTTGGACTTGTTGTGGATTTGGCCCCACCCTTCCTTCAAATTTCAACTAGTCAACAGTCTCAACACTTGCTTGATGAATAATCTCCAAACCCATTTTTTAATCTTTATGGAGCACATTTCAGCAATAACCTCTTTCAGCAAGGACACTACAATAGGCAAGGAGATTCTCGTTTTCTTAAAATTCTCTGACATTTGAGTCTTCACCCATTCACCCTAACCCACACTGCCCCCCGTCGAAGACTATACCACCAACCACCATCATTTTCATAAATGTTTAGATCTACTAACCTGAAATCTAAGAATGAAACACATTTTGTCTAGCCGTCGTTGGTTGCCATTCTTTCTCCAGAATTGGGTCGATTATGTGAGGTAGACATTGCTGGAAAAAAATGGGTAAATCTGAACAATTTACAGGAAAAAAACAATCAGCTTAGTTGATGTGAGGCCGACGTCGCCAAAATAATTGAATTCGGCGACAACAAAATCAATTGTTGGGGGTGTTCTCCGGAGGTCCGATAAGGGATGATGGTGGAATGGCAAGGAAAAATGGAGGTCGTGGTAACTGAAAATGTGCACCAAAGAAGGAGATACGCCGACACTTGTCGCCGGTGGTGCGCGCCGGCGTCGTTCGACCACTCCGGCGTCGGAGGCAGCAGTTGAGAATGAGTCGTCACAGAGGAGTATGGAGGAATGTCGGAGGCAGGGCCGCAGGGGTAGAGAATAGAAAAGAAGCAGTTAAATTTGTGGTGTTAAGTGTTGCGTGAGATAGAGTTATGCATATATAAGCCTTAGTTCGTACAGTTCGTACCGAACTCTAGTTCGCACCAGATCCCGCCCTATATATATATATATATATATATAGTAAAGATCAATTGAGTCCTCCTATATATGTGAAGTCCTTGAGTCCTGATCCTACCCATTAGATTTGTGAGATTAAGGGTTGAGATGTGTTGTAAAAAGGACACCCAACATGTGCCAATTTGATGTGACAATTTACATCTCTCTTCCCTCTCTCCTTAGCCACTCATAGCCCCATTTCCTTATACATTATCTCACCTATAATTTCTCCCTCCCTCTCTCCTCAAATAAAAAATCTGATTTGTCTCCCCAACCCATTCTCTCTCATTTTCTACTCTCTCATTTCACCATTTTCTTCATTAATTTCGTTACATTATGTGCATTCTCTTGAAGTTTTACAAGTTTTAATATAAATTTTGTAAGTAATTTTTTATTAGTATAAACTTTCTTACTTGTTATTTTATATGTGTAATTTTTGGGTTTTTTTTCGTGTGTTTTAAAATTCCCGCGTAAAATATAAGCGGTTTTATAAAAAGCTTATAAAATCTTCATCCGGACTCCGATTAAGGCGAAACAAAAGCCTAACTTTATTATTTTTTTGAGCCCGTTGCAATGGTGATATTTTTGTATACCATTGATTTTTCAAATTATACATTACTGCTCATTTGTGCTCGAAAACTCGGTTGATTTTTGTTTAAATTACTTGTTTAATTTTTTTTAATCGTATCTACGTTTTAAAATTTTTAATTGCAATTTTTTAATGACGATGGATATGATTATGATGAAGATGATGAGAAACATGATCGTAAACTACAAGTAGATTTTGTGTAATTTGATTTTAATGACTGTAACTTTAAGTTTTAAAGAGTATAATTTTAAATAAATATAGTGTAACTTTAACTAACATATATTATAACTTCAGTTTTTAAAAATGTAACTTGAGAATAAAGTTTATATAACTTCATTTTAAAGAGTGTAACGACTTTAATATTTGGGGTGTGTTACTGTAATGAAAAAGTTTTGTAACTGTAACGGAGAAGTTGTGTAACTATAAAATTGATTTAAAGTAATTTTAATTTTCATTATGTCCAGTAAAAGAGTCGTGTAACACCCGTAAATATACCCTATTTTTATAGTGAAAATATTTTACGGATACTTTTCAGCGAAATTTAGTTTTAATTTAGAATTTAATTTTTCCGAGTCGAATTTAGAATTTCCGAGTTCGTATTTGAATTTTCCGCGAGATTTCAAGCGAATCCCGTCTTAGGTCGTCTTTGACTTTTATTGACTTTTTCCCTCATACTCCCTCATACTACCTCTTAACCTATTTTCATTCACACAACTCAATTCAACATTTCTTCTTCCTTAAGAAATCCCAAAACCCTTGCCTCCATTTTGATCCAAGCTTAGAATCGTCATATCTCGCTCATTTCTTGCTCAAATTCACGTAAGTTCGTCTTATTCTTCCCCTCTTATCATCCTCTATCCGTATTGATAATAAAATTTCCGTCTTTCTCGCTTTTCAAACTTTCCGTCTTTCTCAAGGTGAAGTAATTTCATCTTTTATTAACTATTTGTAGGTGGTGACCTTCAAGATCCCGACAAAGACTATTTCTTAATTGAAGAGGACCTTGACGCGGAGTAAAGACGCTTAAAGGTAACGGTGAAGGGTTACTCGATATCATTTACGTGTTTTACATGATTTCTATGTTAGAATTCGTATTTAGAATACGATTAGAAAGCTTAGGAATTGTGTTATTGATAATGATTGTTGTTAGTTGATGATTATTGATGATGATTATTGATTGTTGATAGTTGTTAGAAGTAAATTATGAGAATTGAAAAGGATTGATCAAGTGTAGAATGCTCACGGTGGACTGGGGTTCCCAGCCGGGTGGCCGGCCGCCGGTCTGCCCACCGGCTGGGAACACATCAGTAGTGAACTTGGAATTTTTGTGTAGTGATGGTCCTGGCCGGGTGCCCGGCCGCCGGCCTCCAGACCGGCCTGGAACACACTGCACTTTCTTTGTGATTTTTGGATTTTGCTTGATGCGCGAGCCGGGGTACCGACCGCCGGTCCACTGACCGGCCGGCAACACGGCTGTGTATTTTTATTATAATTTCTAAAACTCGTAATTTATAATAGTTCGCATGATTCGTTTATCGTATAATTTTACGTAGTGACTTATAATATTAATGTTTTGAATATATGATATTTCATTAGCTTGTATCACATGTTTTGTGACGGTTTTTGGTATGTCCCACTTTGAGTCGGTTTTTACAAATGTTACGGTTTGAGCACTATTTTGTTATGTGCTTTGTACTCTCATTCCCTTGGCTACCTCCACGTTCGTAAGGCTGGAATGTCGGAACTGGGAGGTATCCTACTGCTTAATTGCATGTGTTAGTGGGCATACGACGACGTTGTTGGGAGGCGAACGCATTGCGTTGATCGACCCGGCCGTCAAATGTTGTGTACTTGCGAGGTGGTGTTATTTGCATGTAGCGTACCGCTTGTTATGAGGCTTGTGCTCTTTTCCGCCTCTTTCGTGAATTATCGACCGAATTTGGGGTACTCGGCGTCTATGATTGACCGAGTCTTGGATGCGAAACGTTTATCTCATGTCGAATCGGAACACGTTTATTCCGAGAGTCTGGCCAGGTTTAGACTAGGACCGGATATTTATATCGTCGTGCTACCAGGAGGAAATTAGTCTACATATACGAAATGTCATCGTGTATGCGTTCAGAGAAATGTTTATCCCGTGGATGCCTTTTAATCATACTTGCCATGTACACGGTGCTAGTGCGTTTCATTTACCGTGAGAGAGGTCGTAATTGTATTGTTATGTGTGGATGCGTGATTACATGATTGATTATTCATTGTCATTGCATGACTTGGCATGATTTGTTTGTCGAGTCTCAA
>JAIUZE010034434.1:0-11682 GCA_022085475.1 Heliosperma pusillum | reverse complement strand
ATGATTCTATGAGTTCTAGAAGGTGAGATGCAAGCCGGCTAGGATTGATAGAGTTTGGATTACCGATTGTTAACTGATTCACATGATTACGTGTTGATTAGGGTTGAGTGTATCAGGGCCATGTTACATGGTAACCGCTGAGCCAGCATACCAGCTTCCCTACCTCGTGTTATATTTTATTATCGGATTCACATGATAGCTTTCATATGCTAGGTTATATGTTAGTTAATTGTTTCATAACATGAAAAGCATATCATATATGTTAAGGTTTTGTATTTTCCATATACATTGCTCTTATGTTATTCATGTTTAATTAAACTCGACATTTCGTGGCTGGGAGAACTCGGAGTTACTCCCCACTGACTGTGGCTTCCGTGTTTATATTTAATGCGGTCGAACAGGTGGTGATGCATATTTGGGTACATTGACGAGCTAGCGAGCGAAGTATTTACCTTGGACCTATATTCGGTTCTTAGATTGTATATTATTTATACACTCTTTTATTTCCGTATTTATACGGGAGATATGTCTCCCGTCTTGTATATTTCTTTTGTATAATATTATTTCGTTTTGTAATGACCTTTTTATTCCGGACACCTTCAGTATGTATTTAAATTATTTTTTTTCTTTCCGCAAATTTGAGGGTGTCACAATACTAATTGATTGCGATTCTGGCTTCACAACCATAAGCCAACTCAGGAACATACGCACAGAGTGCTGCACCTCTTCTAGAGGAAACACCTTCTGTTGCGCGCCTGTTCCTGGCTGGTTTTTGTCTCTTATCTTCTTGTTTCGCTCCGACGTAGCTTAAATCGCCTAACTAATCAACTATTTACTCTTAATATCACCGCTAATCTATCTTTAGATAATTCTATTATTTTCTTTCTTTTCTTTAAGTCTTCCTTTTGGCTATATTTCCGACATAGATCCCGTATTCGTTTTAATCAATTGTAATATTTATTTTATAGTTCTATTTCATCATAGTATTGTATTATTCTTTGGATGATTTATTTGCCTTTCACATGTAATTGAATCCTAAATCCCAATTCGACCTAATTGAATGCTAAACTACATGTTCAGCCAACATAGTCTAAACTCATATGTTATGATTAAAACGTGGATGTTGCATAGCATGCATATAACCGACAACACATCAATAACAGAAGAGTTTCCCTAATTATTAGTAGAGGTCGTTATCGAGGCGGGCGGGATTAGGTATTTGATCAAAAGAACTTCCTAATACGTACCCTCACCTCTTACCCCATATCTCTGCGAACATCCGTGTTCATTGATATCCACGAGAGTCATTCTAGACATAGAATGCTAAGGGTAACGAGTTCTTAGTGTTCATGTCATTCCTTTGTCTCTTGGCATGACGTAAAGTATTCGAACGGTTCCAAATTCCCACAAAAGTTGGTGGCGACTCCACAAATGCTTGTTTTCACGCTTGTCCCTCGTTTCTCCATCTGTGGTATCTCGTGTATCACAGTTTTGAAAGGATCGCGAAACACGTGTATCACATATGGACCGAATAAGGAGTACAATGAGTTTCAGTCAATATCAAATTCTTCAGCTCCGGATCACTCGGTACACACCAACGACCCTCAAACCTCAGACTCCCATCACCATGAATCGAGAACCTAGGAGTAGTACCATCCTCTACTCCCTTCCTCCACTGCTGAATCTTGGGATCCTCTAACTGCTTACTCCTAATGCTATCATATAACTCAGGCTCAATCATCAGGTCACTAATAGCATCCCCCTTCCGAATTACATGGATCCCATTTTTGCTACCTCATCCCGCAGTCTCAGTAACGACATCGTCGTTTACAAGGAATGTACACTCTTCCGACTCAACGCATCAGCAACTACATTAGCCTTCCCCTCATTGTAGATAATCTCCATGTCATAATCCCCAATCAGCTCCATCCACCGCTGTTGTCTCATATTTAGCTCCTTCTGGTTATAGATGTACTTCAGACTCTCATGGTCTAAAAACACCTTAAAACTGGCACCATACCAATAATGCCTCCAAATCTTCAGCGCGAACACCACTGCTCCCAACTCCAGATCTTGAGTAGGATATATCTCCTCATAAGGCTTCAGTTGTCTCGACGCATAAGCAATCACCTTCCCGTTCTACATCAACACACAACCCAATCCACACTTCGACGTATAAGTATAAACCTGAAAATTCTTGCTCCCCTCAGGTAATGCTTGTACAGGAGCTATGGTCAAACGCTCCTTCAAGGTTTGGAACGCCATCTCACAACCCTCATCCCAACAAAACCTGTTCTCCTTCCTCATCAACGTCTTTATAGGTCTAGCTATCGTTGAGAAGTCCTTCACGAACCTCATGTAATACCAAGCCAAACCCAGAAAACTCCTCACCTCGGCTACATGCTTTGGTGCCTCCCAGTTAGACACCGCCTCAACTTTACTCAGATCCACCATCACCCCTTCCTTTGAAATGACATGCCCCAGAAACACCACCTTCTCTAACCAAAATTCACATTTAGACAATTTGGCATACAACTAGTTATCCCTCAAGGTCTACGGCACGAGTCTCAAATGCTCCGCATGCTCCTCGTTAGTCTTGGAATAGACTAAGATATCATCAATAAACACCACCACGAACATGTCCAAGTTGAAAATCCATAGACCTTAATTAGACTCCTCTAATTAGTTACTAAATTATTTGTTAATTTAGTATTTAATGATCTATGTAACATGCATGCAAATATAAAGACATATATGTAAAAGAATAAATTTCCTCACATTGAAATGGAAATTAAATGGGCACAACAAGAACTTCTTCTTTTTGTTCTTGAGCTATAAATATGGATGAACAAGAACAATCTCCAAAGTAGAAGACCTCCTTTAAGTTGCACCAAGATGATACCAAATAATCTAACCTTATTCTTAACTAGATAATACGATAGATAAAATACTACTAATATTAGTATATATTACTACACTAGTAATACTTAGTAACTATTAGTATTATGAGAGTTTAGTGAGAAGATGAGTTTTAGGGAGATGTATGAGAAAATAAGCAAGAATGAACAAATAAAATGAACAACCATATTGCCCTTTTATAGGCAATATGGCCGGTCATGGTAAGCCTCACAAGGGACTTATTTTGCTTATTTTAATTCACATGCAAAGTGGTAGAGTGTAGTGTTGAATGAAATGATTTTAGGTTACAATTCATGTCATAATCACATGTGACTTGTGAGCATGAACAAAAGCAACCATCATCACCTCACCGCTACTACTTGACCGGCCCCTAGTGGCCTTATTTGGTCCATTTTGATTTTTGATATTTCTCCCACAAATACTTATTAATCATATGCTTAATTATCTTATATAATTAAGTGTTAATTTGATCATACAACAATTATATGACACAAATAAATAAATAATATGTACTTAACATTTTAAGTGATATTTTACCATTATTTCAATATCTAATGGGTCCCACAATGCTAAGTTAATTTATTTTACAACTCATTGTAAATATAATTAACTAATTACCTCTATCTCAAAACCTCAACTAATTTAGTAATTTAACGATTAATTACTAAGTTAGATCTTATTTAGTCATATTAAAATAAGATAGAAATTTAATAGTCAGTTATCGCATAATTGAAAAATAAACTTTATCGAATTTGAGTTCTTAACTCAATTTCTAACAATTAACTCTCGTACATATCAAATAAATGTAATGGACTAATTAATTGTATCATATACAAATAATTAGTTACTATTTGGATTTCATCCTATAGGTGTGACCGTAAGGGATCAGTTGATCACCGCCGTCAAACGACAATAACATCAAACTCTAGTCAGCCAACCGTTATTGATTTACGTTAATCAACTGACTAATCATATATATATAGTCAATAAATATCCCAATTATATTCCTTAATGAGATTTATTATGTGGCGCGCTGTTGTGGAGGACACCTACTCCAACAATCTCCCACTTGTCTAACACAAGTGTGCGTAACCAAATCTCTTGTCTCTTTATTACATCTCCCACTCAACGCAAGGTGTCTTTCGGGTCGCACTTGCGATTGATTATATCTAGAGTGGTTTTCTCGATAGGGAGAGTAACTGTCTGACCGGAAAATCTACCCTAGATCTCTTTCCGAGCGTGGCCACGCATTTACAGTAACTTCTCCTCGAGTGGCCTAAAGATGTTTTTACCCAACGTGGGTGGACAATTCATGTTGATTCATCTACTATGTCTGATACAGATCAGCATGATCCAGAGGATGTACATCGGCCTACTTTTACGGCACGACCTAGAACATCAACCAAAACCAATCGGAAACTGCACCGACTTAGATAGACGGTCGCCAGTCAAAAGAATCAACTCATAGGAATAAGATAGAAGACCCTGCCACGACCAGGCATCAAATAATTGATTTAAGGGTCTTTACAAATGTCATTGTCCGACAGAGTGTCATACGGTCTGTGTATGTAAACGACCAGTCATCTCCATGACCCCATGGTGCTGAACCAACCATCGATCGACTTACAATCTAGTCAGTTCGAGACGGCACCTCATTGAGTGATTAGGGACAAAATACTAAGTTCGTCCTATTCACTTGAATAGGGTCCAACATTGTCTTACAATCTATTCGGATAAACAAAGTATTAAATTTAGTCAAACTAAATAAAAGAGTTTATAAAAAAACACGAACAATGAATGCAATTATCATATATGAAATAATTAATACACCATTCAATTATTACATATTACATAATCTATAGGAATTCTGGTACACGTCTCAATCCCATTGTGACGACATGACCATCATGCTTAGCCTTTGATAAAGGCTTGGTTAAAGGATCGGCAATGTTGTCATTTGTCCCAACCTTACAAATGTCAATTTCCTTTCTGTCCACGTAATCTCTAATTACATGATATTTCCTAAGTACATGTGTAGAATTGTTATTAGACTTGGGCTCTTTTGCTTGAAAAATAGCCCCCCTGTTATCACAATAAATCGTGATAGGATCTTTGGCAGTAGGGACTACTGTTAGTCCTTCCAAAAATTTCCGAATCCACACAGCTTCCTTTGCAGCTTCAGACGCTGCAAGGTACTCTGCTTCTGTTGTAGAATTCGCTGTAACGCTTTGCTTGAAACTCTTCTAGCAAACAGCTCCTCCATTCATCATATAAACATAGCCGGATTGGGATTTCATATCATCCCTATCTATTTGGAAACTGGCATCTGTGTAACCTTTTACACGTAACTCAGTCTCACCTCCAAACACTAAGAACCAATCCTTGGTCCTTTTCAAGTACTTAAGGATGTTCTTTACAGCTATCCAGTTACTCTCACATGGATTTGCTTGGTAACGACTTGTCATGCTCAACATCGGGACGAGTGCACATCATAGCATACATGATTGATACAACAGCAGATGCGTAAGGGATCAATTTCATGCGTTCAATCTCCTCGGGTTTGGTAGGGCACTCTGACTTGATCAAAATGATCCCACTTCTCATAGGAAGAAAGCCTCTATTAGAGTCTTTCATGTTGAACCGATCAAGAATTTTATCAATATAAGTTTCTTGACATAATGCTAGTATCCTTTTAGATCTATCCTTATAGATCCGGATACCTAAGATGCGCTGGGCCTCTCTTAAGTCTTTCATTTGGAAATGAATCCCTAGCCACTCCTTCACAGAAGTGAGCATTGGAATAGCATTCCCAATGAGTACTATGTCATCTACATACAAGACTAGAAAAGTTACTTTACTCCCACTAAACTTCATGTATAAACATGGTTCCTCGACACTTCGAGTGAAACCATTTTGTTTAATTATATGATCGAAACGATGATTCCAACTCATGGATGCTTGTTTAAGACCATAGATGGATCTCTTAAGTTTGCATACCTTCTTAGGGTTTGATGGATCCACAAAACCTTCAGGTTGTGTCATGTACACTTCCTCTTCTATAATCCCATTCAAGAAGGCGGTTTTGACATCCATTTTCCAAAACTCATAATTATGAAATGCGGCAACCGCTAAGATAATCCTTATGGATCGAAGCATGGCGACTGGGGCGAAGGTTTCGTCATAGTGAAGACCATGAACTTGGGTGAAACCTTTTGCCACCAATCTAGCTTTGTAAACATCATTATGTTTATCTATGCCACTTTTGATCTTATAGATCCACTTACACTGAAGAGGTCTAACCTCCTTAGGTAAATCAACCAAGTCCCATACTTGATTGTCGTACATAGAATGCATTTCGGATCGCATGGCTCCTAGCCATAGCTTTGAGTCGGGACTAGAAATGGCTGCTTTGTAGGTAGTAGGTTCGTTACTTTCAAAAAATAACACATTATAGTCATCAACTTCCTCTATAATACCAAGGTATCTATCAGTTTGATGACTAATTCTGCTTGACCTCCTAGGTTCCGAAGGAATAATGACCGTGTCAGACGAAGAGGGAACGTTTTCCTCGTCGTCCTTTTCGGTTTGTGGCTCTTGGACTTCATCAAGTTCAAATTTTCTCCCACTCTGGCTTTTAGAAATAAAATCATTTTCTAAGAAGACTGCATCACGAGACACAAATACTTTGTCCTCGTGTTTATTGTAGAAGTAATAAGCACGTGTTTCCTTTGGATATCCTACAAATAGACATTTGTCAGATTTGGGTGCGAGTTTATCGTCAGACTTATTCTTAACAAAAGCCTCGCATCCCCAAATTCTCATAAACGACAAATAAGGGACTTTCCCTGTCCATATCTCATATGGAGTCTTGTTTGCCGCTGTAGTCGGGCTTCGATTTAGTGAAAATATTGCAGATAAGATAGCAAAACCCCAAAAATAATCAGGAAGCTCTGTCAGACTCATCATAGATCGAACCATATCTAATAAAGTTCGATTTCTCCTTTCGGACACACCATTTAATTGAGGTATCCAAGGAGGAGTCCATTGTGATACTATACCACAATCTTTCAGGTGTGAATCAAATTCATTGTTCAAGTATTCACCACCACAATCGGATCGTAGGGCTTTAATCTTTTTGTTCAATTGGTTTTCTACTTCATTTTGAAATTCTTTGAATTTTTCAAAAGCATCACTTTTATGCCTCATCAAGTAGATATATCCATATCTACTCAAGTCGCGGTAAAAGTAATGAAGTAGTGATAACCACCTCTAGCTTGGATAGTCATTGGACCGCATACATCCGTATGTATACGCCCTAATACTTCACTTGCTCATGTCCCTTTTCCCGTAAAAGGAGCACGAATCATCTTGCCTAGAAGACAAGATTCGCATACACCATAAGATTCGTAATCGAATGGTTTGAGTACTTTAGATGAAACAAGTCTCTTTATGCGTCGTTCGTTTATGTGCCCTAAACGACAATGCCAAAGGTATGATTGATTAGGTTCACCTGTTTTGAGCTTCTTGTTTTCTACATGATAGACCTCTTTTGCAATATCTAGAACATAAATACCTCCAATAGAAATGGCCTCGCCATAAACCATTTCATTAAATGAAAAAGTACAACAATTATTCTTAATACAAAATGAAAAACCTTCCATGTCTAACACGAAAATGGAGATAATGTTCTTGGTAAGAGTTGGTACATAATATCAATTATTTAAATACAACTCTAAACCATTAGTTAAAAGAAGAACGTAGGTGCCCACGGAAACCGCAGCTACCTTAGCTCCATTTCTCATGCGCAGGTCCACGTCACCCTTGGCTAGTTCTTGCGCGTCCTTCAGCCCATGTACATGATTACAAAGGTCAGAACCACAACCGGTATCAAATACCCAAGAGGATGTACTAGAAAAGTTAATATCTATCATATAGAGTGATGAAAGCATTTTACCTGACGTTGTCACACAACCGTCCTTCTTGTCTTTCAAGTATTTGGGGCAATTGCTTTTCCAATGCCCTTTGCCATTACAATAATAGCAATTCGCCTCCGCGTGTTTGTTGACTTTGGGCTTGGGCTTATAAAAGACCTTGCCCTTTCCCTTGCCGATTTTCTTGAAAAGAGTCTTACCCTTTCCTTTGTCCTTCTTTACCCCAAGGCTCATGTTCTTCAATTTCATTGAAAGAACGTCCTTGTGTTCACTCCCACTAGCCTCCATGTCCCTCTCCACTTGGGTGAGGAGTGCATGGAGTTCATGGAAACTCTTTTCCATGTCATTCATGTTATAGTTCACCCTAAATTGGGTGAACTTTGGTGTGAGTGAATGAAGGATTTTACCCACCACTAATTGCTTTGAAATTTTGCACCCTAGACGCTCTAAGGTGTCGGCATGCTCAACCATTTTGAGCACGTGTGGGCCTACTTTTTTGCCCCTTTGAAGCTTAGTGTCAAAGAATTTCGTAGCCGCCTCATATTGGAGAATTTGAGGGGCTTGCGAAAACATCGACGTTATCCTCATGAATATCGCATATGCATCGAGAGATATCAATTGGAGTTTGAGTTTGGGTGAAATTGACCAAATCAAGACATTCTTGTTGTCATTGGCAACCTTCAAATAAAAGTCATATTCGGCCCGAACCATCGCAGACGATCTTGGCGCGATTTCGGTGGGGGGCTCTTCGACCAAGTAGCGAAGCACGTTATCGGATATCGCGGCGCTCTTGATCGTTGATTCTCATTCAACGAAGTTACTACCGTCATCTTTTAGGACACACTTTTCCATGACGGATCTCAACCACGAGTCCTTACCCAAGGTTGCGTTATTTGATGAAGTTGACATTGTGCGAATATGGTTACTACAACAAAAAAAGAAATATATAAACATTCATTGTTATTTTACTTGAAAAACATTTTAACAAGTTTAGCATTTATATAAAGACCTCTCACTAAATTATATATATGATTCCAAGACCCATCTTTAAATAAAAATAGTCATCGTATGCTACCTTTATCTAAAAATGGTAAGTCATTACTTGACTAATTCTACCCTTAGAACTCTTGGTTGACGGATTTCAACTAAATCCATCTCCTAGTCCCAAGATAACGCTTATCTCGTTGAGTCCAATCCAATTTTAGCTTGTGATCGTATCACTCGAGGTAAAAAGGGACCCACTAGCCTGGTAGCCCTAATGAACACGGGATTCATAGGTGTTACTAATTGGTAAGGCTAATCTCAATTTTTTAAATATGTGAGATATCTTGTCAATTTAGTTATTAATTCCCTATAAGTGAACTAAGTTGGTGAATTGTGAATAACGTTGAATTGACAATAACGGAAAATTAAATGCATGTGTGACGATTTTGGCATGAGCGGAAATAAAGCAAGAAACCAAGCAACGAAAAAAATCCTATAGTATGGCCACCTAGCTAATCAAATTAACTAGATAATTACAAATTCGGAAACCAACTCCTTGGTCCCTTGCCTCTTCACTTGGAACGCCTTCCAAAACTGTCACCGTCTTGAGGGAGTCACCGCTCTTCATAAAAATAATTACAAATATACAAATATACAAATTCCTATTATACATTTGTTCTATAAAATGAAATTATTAATTATTACAAACCGGCGATACGAGATCGCAATAAAAATTACAACCAAACCGTTATTCCCTTACATTACGGGGAATAACGATTAAAAATAACTAGGCCATACTAGGTACAAAATTTGCATACATTATTAAATAAATGACATTCATTCATTCAACCATAAATAAAATAAATTGCTGCAAAATTCATGCCAAAATCGCCCTAAACACATTCATGCTCATTGTAGCTCGATTTTACGGGATTTATTGATTTTTAACCAATAAAAATCAATATCAACATTTAAATATCATTTAAATTCAAACTAATTACCTAAAATGTTTTAGAACTCAAAATTAGTCCCTACTAATTTTGTTGGTCATTAATTAGATCGATTTGATTTCATTTGCTAAATATAACGGTTTAATCATAACAATTATGAAATAAACCCAAAATAAAATATAACCGTCATAAAAATTAGAAACCAAAAACTTTGTACATTCTGGAACATTTCCAGGAACTCCAAAAATAAAAAACATTTACTCAAAATTGTAAATTAATTTTATGAACAAATAACTTTGTATTTAATGGTTTTATCAAATAAAAATCATTAAATATAGTAAAACAGTGAAACAAATTATGAAATTTCACCAAAATGATAAAAATCAAAATGTAAAATATACCAAAAAATTTCATGACCAGAAAGGGACGTTTCTATTATATGAACATTTTAATCTCTTATTATCGATATTTATCTTATAAAAATCAATAAACATGCAATACTTAACTAAAAGTTACGAACTTTTACATACAATATTTAAGACATGCATATAAAATCATATTAAAATTTCATGGCCAGAATCAACATGAAACTATTTTTAGTTAACTTTTAACATCAAATATGCATATTAACTCGGTTTAAAACCCAAAAATCAAAATAAATAGCAAATTAATCCCTAAAATCACGAAATTTGACCACAAACATTTTGAAGTCAGTAGGTATACATGCACTAAAACATTTTGTCTGAATCTGTGACAACCCTCGCGAATGCGGAAAAATAAAACATACAAGCATGTGATTTATAAAGCGGAAATATGAAGTTTTTAAAACTTTTATACATGCAAGATAGAAATACGAGGAATGTCAGTAATTACAAACCAAATATAAAATACTACAAGAGACGTAGTCTATCAAAATGTTAACCAACAACAAAGCCATTAGCAACTAGCTAATCAACGTCTAGAGGTGTTTCATCCAGGGACAACGCCCACTAGCTCACACCCGAACCCGAAATACCACAAGCAAAAAGCCAACCAATCAAGCAACCTGTTCATCCATGAAACACATGAACGCCACAGTCAGTGGGGAGTAACTCCGGGTTCTCCCAGCCAAATCACATTAAACGTACATAGAAGGAAATACAAAAGTAGATCATGCATACATAAAGATATACATGTGAGATACGATAAGGATAGAAAGGCAATTCAATATATAATGATAAGAGCATAAGGATACGAATCCGAATCCATCATGTTATACAAAGACTCGGGGAAGACACTCTTAGGCAACCGAATACGCTCACTAGGGCTTGCATCTCACCGTTAGCGGTATAAGTTTGATAAGATTGAGACTCGACAAACAACCATGCCAAGTCATGCAATGACCATGAAAAAATCCATCATGACCATGACTAAATCATCATGTTGATTCAATCCATTCAAAAATACCAACAAATAGACGATGACCCCCACTCATGCAATGACCATGGAAAATAAGTCATGAAATCACGCATTCAAGAAACACGACCTCAAACGACATCTCTCACGGTAAATGAAACGCACTAGCACCTTGTACATGGCAAGTATGATTAAAAGGCATCCACGGAAAAAAGCATTTCCCTGAACTCATACACGATGCTACATTTCGTATATGTAGACTAATTTCCTCCAGGTAGCACGACGATAATAAATATCCGGTCCTAGTCTAAACCTGGCCAGATTCTCGGAATATAACGTGTTCCGATTCGACATGCGATAAAACATTTCGCATCCAAGACTCGGTCTTACAAAGACGCCGAGTACCCCAAATTCGGTAGATCAATTCACGAAAGAGGCGGAAAAGAGCGCAAGCCTCATAACATGCGGTACGCTACATGCAAATAACACCACTCGCAAGTACA
>JAIUZE010034430.1:9013-24526 GCA_022085475.1 Heliosperma pusillum | reverse complement strand
AAAAACCAGGTGTTGTGTACTTTCCGACAATAATGAAGGTATGTATTCATATTCCTTAGTAACTACTAATGATTGTTCTTGGAATTACCAAGATTTTTGACAAAGGCTCTCACCTTTCAGGATGTTGTTCCTAGAGACGGTTTTCAAAGCCAATACATTAAGCTTGACTATTTGCCCCAAAATTTAGCCAAAGCCCAACTGGTAAATAAATAATTATCACTGATTGTGTATCATGACGGTTTTTATTGTATCAATTTCATTTCCGCGTGTTTTTAATATTTCAGGCGTTCTTTCCTTTCTGCGTGCTCAAAGAACATTGGTTTGCTTGTATTTTTGACTTTGATAAAAGGAAAAATTTCATACTTAACTTTAGATTGCCACGGCGCCCTGATGCAAGACGTAAATTTTTGGTTGATACGGTATGATTTTATGCCTAACTCGCTGAATGATCATGTGCTCGTATGTTGGATTGACCTGATATTTTTTTAAATCGCTTATCTCAGCAGCGAGAAATATGTCATTATTACGTTTATTTTATAGATCACTGTCACAACAACTTCTTCTTGTGTCACATTCCCTGTTACCAAAACTTTTTTCCTACTTTATTTTCAGCTTACCATTATATGATCGAGTCGATTATATAATCTGAATGTTTTTGTATAGCTATTGCCTGCTTCGGAGATCATCGTAAGAGACCGGCTGGGTTACAAAAGACTGTTGCAGATAAAAACTTTTGACTGGGAGATTGTGAATGTGCCTCAACAAAAGAATGGGTACCTTACGTACTTAAATTATCCTTAAATTATATTACTCATCTTAATATATTTGATGGATACAAACCATAATTAAATGTTTAAAAACTTTCATAGGTATGCTTGCGGAGTCTATCTGCTGAAGTGGCTTGAAAATTTGCGTTTTCAAGCATCATGGATATATGAGACTTGTTACGAGGTAAGGTTGTCTAAACTAAGTTATATTAGTTGAACATTATTGAGCATTTTTTATTGCAACACTTTCAATATTGTTGTCAAAATATATATGCAGGATTTGGATGAATATAGTGAGAGTATGCTTCTTGAACTTATGAAATGGGAGAAAAACAAGAGAAAGGTAATATCAAGAACTTTTGAATTCTTAATTTTCAATTTTCTTTCGTTTATTTTCAATCTAAGGAGTGACCTAAACGTAACAATATTTCCCCCGCTTTTACTTTGGTAGGTTTTTGACTAGGCATTATTTTCTAAACACTTGATTATCGAAGGGAGTAACACAGAACCTAACCCTACATTCCAACCATTGAACCTTGCAAGATTTGGCTGGAGTAAAGTTGTAGATTTTGGTATGTTTGGGTGGTATAGTTAGGTAATTATCGACCATAGGATCTATTAAAAGATTTCGGTATGTTTAGATGGTACAGACGTATAACTTATAGGATCTATTCAAAACAGTTGTACTAGGGCATCAGTTATGAGGTAGTCTATTATTGCCTTATACATGCATTAAAAAACAGTTTATGTGCATGAAACAACCTTCCACATGAATGAAATATGTTATCTTTGGGAACTGGCCTGTGTCAAAACAATAATGATTAGCGTAAACCAGTACTCGAAATATAAAATATGACCATCTCGTCTAGACAAGCGGAAAACAGTTCTCAAAATTGTTCCAAAATTAGGTAACTTGATAAAAAATAATTGTAAAGCAAATTAAGCTATTTGTCATGGGTCATCTGGATCATGTTTTCTAAAAAAAACTCTGATTGTCTGAAAGACTAATATTAATATGGGACAAAGCCCAAATTGAAATAAGCCCAAATTAAGTCCTTTAAGTTTTCCCTACATCAGTTCATCAAATTTCTCAAGTTCATTAAAAAATAGTTTATGTGCATGAAAAAACCTTGTACATGCATGAAATATATAATCTTTGGGACCTGGCCTGTGTCAAAAAAAATTATTAATTTTCATCCTAAATATGACCATCACGTCTCGACAAGCGAAAACCAGGACTCAAAACTGACCCTAAATTATGACTGGCCCAATACTAATACTCTTATCGTCAAGCGCCGCGGACTTTAGTTTTCTACAATGTCCATTCCTGCGAAGTCAACAATCTCCGCCCCATCACTTCAGAATCCCCGCCGCCCAACCACCTTCTCTATTCATGCCGCTCCATATCCTCTACTGCCATCAATCCAAACATCTTCGTGGCACAAATCAAATAGCCAAACAATTTGTGTATTAATATAGCCCAAACTTCATCAATGAATCACTTTTGGTTAATTTTTCCCTACATAAATTAATCCTATTTCTCAAGTTCCTCAAATAATTGCCTTTGACATGCATTAAAAAACAGTCTATGTGCATGAAAAAACCTCCTACATGCATGAAATACGTAATATTCGAGTCCAAGCATGGTCATAGGATGAGCCCAAATTAAAACAAGCTCACATGAATAAGAGGACCATTTTTCAAGTGGACTTTAGTGAGTCCATTCTCAAGTGATTTTTGAAGGCTTCACAAGTCGAAATTCTATAAAATAATAAAGTTCAACAATAAAAGTTCAAATAAAAAGTCCAAATACAAAATTTCAAATAAAAAAGTCCTAAAATGGTTATACATGCTACTGTCAAATAAAAAAGATCTTCAAGTATGCTTCTCAAATGATATTCTTCAAGTATGGTCCAACAGTGCAAGTCCCCTGCTTAACTGCACAAGTCCAAACCTTGTTTCATTAATCAAATTTGAAAAACTGCCAAGCGACACCAAGTATAGTTTCAGGAGAGATAAAAAACTGGAGGGAAAACATGTGCTAATAATAGAAAACTTAGGCTAATATAAGAGAAAACTTACTCTACTCATCGCCGGTGGTCTTTTTGTCACAATTCCTACGGTCATGGTTCGCCATCTCCCCACAAAACTTGCATCTTCTTAGCGGGGTCTTGCTTACTTCCCCGGGTTTTTCTCTTTGCGAGATCAATCGTTTCCTGGATCCTTTGTTTTTGCATTGTCTTGGAGGCAAAACTTTAATTTCACTAGGAAGACTTGTTCCCAAAAGCATTCCAATTTCAGCATTCTTGTCCATTTTCTTTCCAATACCACTATTACCACTATCATCAATGACACTTGTTACCGCAAGTACCCTTTCTTTGAACCCACGTAGCATGCCCAACAACTCATCACAATAAACAGGACTTTGTTCAACTACCGACACGCAAGTGAACAATTCTGACCACAATTCACTGACTTTGTTTTTCTGTACCTCCACTGATCTACAATCAGTGAGCAACTGCCCATCGGAACTGAATATGGGCTTGCAGGTTGCTAGTTTGCTACACCTATTAATTAAATATTCACTTGGAACTTTCTTAAACCCTCATTCTCTAAGGACACACAGAGCATGTCTACAAAGTATTCCATGCCTTTCAAACTTCTTAGAAGTGCTCACAATTTTTGATTCATCCGTCTTTAACCAAACCACATACACTTTATCCCTATCTCGATCTATGATAGAGATGTATTGAATTGCATGTTCCTGATCTTTTTGTATATCCTCAACACCACATGAACAACATGCTGCTTTTAATTCCTCTTGAAACTCAAAGAAACGTTTTGGAGTGTAGAATTCTGCTACATGCTTTTCTATGGCTAGTGGAGTACACAACGAAGGGGATGAGTTATATGATTGTGCAATCAGTTTCGATTGAGTCCATCTTTGTGAATCCATTGCACTCTAAAATCTCATCCAAAACTCAACAAGGGTCAAATTTGGATTAGTGAAGTTGCTAAAGAAATTATTTTCTGACTCCGACCTCGAGGTTGTTCTCATCAGACCTCCTAAAAACAAGTCACGAAAGTAAGCTAGAACCCACAACTTTCTCATACCATACTTCTCCTTAAGCCACCCATTATCTGACAACCCATGAGATTCTACAATTGTATTCCACCTTTCCTCAAATTCATTCGGCTCCACATCTTCACCCCAAACACATGAGTTTATCTCTTTCAGAAAGCTAGTTTCTTTACATATTGTATGCCCTACCTTCTCAGGAAACTTCTTCAATATGTGCCACATGCAATATCTATGTTGTACCTTATCTTTAAAGACTATCTTCATTCCTTCTTCTATCCCCCCGTCTTCATCAGTTATCATACAAACTGGATGACGACCCCCATAGCTTCTAGGAATTTCGTAAATAACCAACCAAATGACTCCTTCCCCTCATTAATAAGAAGTCATGCCCCAAAGGTAACGCACCTCTTATGATGATCCACCCCAGGCCAGTGAAAGAGGCAAAGATAATTCTATAAGTATTTTTCCTAAAGGTAGTGTCAAAGGATGTCATGTCCCCAAATAGCAAATAATTTTTATACTAATAGGGTCAGCCCAAAAAATATGTGACAATCTACCTTTAGATTCTACCTCAAAATCGAAGTAAAACGACGGATACATGTGTTTTATTTTCATAAAATGCTCAATGAGCATTTGAGCATCACCTTCTGCTAAATACTTCTTTATATCTCTTGAATAATTTTTAAAGTCTTCCAATGACGCGCCCACATTCTTATAACCTCTAACGTACTCCTTAAACATCCTAAAGGTCCTAACTGGTCCTTGGTTGACTTTTGCGTTGTCAACTATGAATTTTTTATGAACTATATTCAATTCTCTCGTTTGCGACAAATGTACCATTGTTAATGGTGTTTGTGGCATATGATTATGACCTTCAACAAAAGCATATATTTGGTATTGACCACTAGGAATTTGCTTAAAGTTAACCCTAGCAGGACACGAAATCCTAGTTCTTTGCCTTCGTTGTTTTGTTCCTTTTGCTTCACATTCTCCAGCCTTATTACACAAACATGCTTTATGCGTAACAACATCCTTAGAAACCTTTTGTGATCCTAATCTAAACACAAAGCCACATTCTTTTGCATATGCTTCATAAAACTTAATACCAAGTTCAAGCTTATTGAATACCATACCAATACTAGGCTTAAGATGGATAGGACAGTCAAAAGTACGATTCCTGTTGCTTGAAGAACCTTCTGCCTCCTCTTCATCTACTACTTCCTCTACTAAGTTGTCTACATATGTGATGAAATAAAGTAGAATTAAAAAGATGAGGGATACATAAGAAGATGAATTACAGATATACAACACATGTATAGCTCAGTTTTCTTAACACTTGACTTATAGGTGCATGGAAAAACGACACATGTGCATGAAAAAACCCAGTACATGCATGAAATATGAAAAAACTAAATAGGTAGAACAAAATTGTGCCTTGAATAACATCAGAAGTCACAGGTACAGAAACCTCAACTGCAATTGCAGATATTTTAGATACGAATTGAGATGCATTAGCTTCTACAATCACTACTTGACTTGTAATTACATTTGAAGAAGTATATGATAGAATGTCACTCACATTCCTACAACAAGAAACATCAAAAATTAAATGATGAACGATTTTGATGCATATCAGAAAATTACTAAATTGATCAAACCCGGATTTTGATGCACCTAATACAAATTAGATGCACATAATTATCTAATTGACTCCCCAATTTCATGATTTCAACAAATTTAGGTAATTTATCAAAATCAACAACCATAATTTCTCAATTGACCCAATATAATTCACCAAACCCTAATTTTACAAACATAATAATAATTACCAGTTTAGCCCAATAATAAAACCATTAATTCAACTAATTTAATAAAAAAAAATAAAAAAATTACAATTAGATAACAATATAAACCCTAATTTCACAAAATTTAATCATCAATTTTGAATGTGTACCTCGAATTAACAGTATCCATGGATGGAGAAGCTTTTAACGGTTTAATCGTCGAAGTGCTTGATTCTCCTTTATGTGACGATCGAAGGGAGAGAGAAAGGATTAAACTGATGCCGAAGAGAGAGAAAGAATTATGAGTGAGAAAGAAAATTTGAAAAATGAATGAGATTGAAAGGTTTGGGGGTGTATACGCGTTAGATTGAAAGTTTAGTTAGTTAATCTTAGCCGTCTAATATTAGTAGATCTAAGGGCTGTGAGTGGTTCTCACAGTTCTCATTATACTAGTAGTTCTTACCGGATCCTGACCCTATATATATATATAGGTTCTTGTGAGTCCACCATCTTATTTGAGTCCATGAGTCCTCATCCTATCCATTAGATGAGGAAGATGGATGGATGAGATTGTAGAGTCAAAAGCACACTTAACACTAATCAATTACCTATGCACTAATTAATTAACTTTCTCTCTCTAGCCTTTTGTTAATCACTTTTAAGCACTTTTAAGTATCTGAGATTTATGAGTGTAACTTCAGCCCCTATTTATGTAACTTCAAACAAAATGTGATTTTGTCTTTATAAATTTGAATTTATGAAACTTCAACACAAGTTTATGTGATTTTAGCCTTTTTATGAGTGTAACTTCAGTCATTACGAGTGTAACTTCAAACTAAAATGTGATTTCGACTGCATAAATTTGAATTTATGAAAGTTCAAGACAAGTTTATGTGATTTTAGCATTTTTATGAGTGTAACTTCAGTCATTACGAGTGTAACTTCAGCCCTTATTTGTGTAACTTCAAACTAAAATATGATTTCGACTATATAAATTTTAATTTATGTAACTTTAAGACAAGTTTATATGATTTTAGCCTTTTTATGAGTGTAACTTCAGTCTAATGTGACAACCCTCGCGATAGCGGAAATAAAACATAACAAGCATGCAATTTATATAGCGGAAAATACGGTATTTTTGAAACTTTTTACATGCCGAAGAAAGAGTACGAGGAATATCAAATATTCTGAAACTAAAGTATAACATACTACAAAGAAGCATAGTCTCTCAAAACGGAATCAAGCTTAAAAGTTGTTTAAAAAACTAGCTACGAACGTCTATGGGTGAATCGTCAAGTCCAACGCTCGCTAGCTCACACCCGAACCCAAAAACAAGCAAAGATCCAGCCAAGCAACCTGTCCATTCATGAAACATGAACGCCAAAGTCAGTGGGGAGTAACTCCGGGTTGTCCAGTCATATCACAAGTAAACATACATAAACGGTAATATATATAGATATAGGTGCATGAAGTACAAAACTGTAAGAATCAGATTATAGACAGACTCGGGGAAGACACCCTTAGGCAACTATATACTCACTAGGGCTTACATCTCACCGTTAGTGGCATATACTTGATAAGATAGAGACTCGACATACAAACCACGCCAAGTCATCCATCGGTCACAAAGAGCCAACATATAGGCATCCATCAAAATATACAATTATGGTAACATACTCTCTCACGGTTAATGACACGTACTATCACCATGTACATCGCAAGTATGATCAATACACGTCCACCGGATAAACATTTCCCTGAACCATACACGATAAACGTTTCATATATGAAAGACTCATTTCCTCCCGGTAGGATGACGATAATAATACGGTCCTAGTCTAAACCTGGCCAGACTCTCGGAATAAACGTGTTCTGATTCGACATGCGAAAAACATTTTGCATCCAAGACTCGGTCAAACACAGAAGCCGAGTACCCTAAATTCGGTCAAAACTACACGAAAGAAGCGGAAAGAGCACAAGAATCATAATCAAGCGGTAAGCTACATGCAATGACACCACCTTGCAAGGATACGACATTTGACGGCCGGGTCGATCAACGCATTGCGTTCACCTCTCAACAACGTCATCATACCCCCACTAAAACATGCATTTAAGCAACAAGGATACACCTCCTCGTTCCGACATTCCAGTCTAACGAGCAAGGAGGTATAGCCGGGAATGAGAGTTCATAGCACTCAACGATTAGTGCTCGAATCAAAACATAGGTAGAACCGACTCACATGGAGGACATATCAAAAACCGTCACGAAACATGCGATATAAGCGAGTGGGATATCATATATTCTAAACATGAATATTTAATGCTATTACGTAAGTTTATACGATAAACGAACCGTACAAACTATTATAAGGGAGTGTATAAGGAAAGGAATGAAAAAGGATCTCAGGGGTGCCAGCCGGTCAAGGGGATCGTCCGCCGGCTACCTGGATGGCACTTCTGCAACATTCAAACAACATCAAAAATACAGGGATGTCTCAGCCGGTGGGTTTGACCGGCAGCCGGCTACGCGGCTGGGAACACATACCAAACTTAGAAAAGAAAGAAAGATGGGGGTGTCCCATCCGGTCGGCTGAACGGCAGCCGGTCGGCCGGCTGGAAAGTACACAATACCAAAAATTTCTCGAAATACCAATTTCACTTCAGCCGCACTCCCAGCCAGTCTGCTGACCAACGGCCGGTCGGCCGGCTGAGACTACAATCACACGAAATTCAACAACATTCATCAACAATCATCAACCATCATAATTTCTAAGGCTACTCATCCAATTCCAACCATATTTACAAACATTAAACCATATTACATGCATAATAATCGTCACTTAACGTTGGGTAACATCAGTTAAAGCATTAAAACACGTATTGATATCGAGTAACCCTTCACTGTCACCTTTGTGCGGTTTCAATCATCTTCTAGGTCTTCCTCCACGAGGTAATAATCCTGTCGGGGTCTTGAACGTCTCCACCTACATAAGGACACAAAAGATGAATACTATCACCTTTGAGAAAAGCGTTAAAATTGAAAATGAGAAAGATGGTAATTTTATTACCACACAAGGTAGAGGGGGATAAGAGAGGAAGATTATGATGGAAATCAAGAGATTGAATTGAGGAATGGATGAGTTGTGAGAAGCTTGAGTTGATAAAAATGGTGGTTAGGGTTTTGGTGGTTTGTGAGAGGTAGAAGAGGGTGAGTGGAAAATGTGGGAATAAGGGGTTATATAAGGTGAGTGGAAATATATGGGGAAAAAGCCCAAAATGCGGCTTAAGGCGTAACCCACACGGAATTCTGAGTAGATTCCGAATACGAACTCGTATTTGCTATATTAGACACGGGAAATTAAGTTCTAATCTAACTCTAAAATTACGCTAATAATAATAATATAATATTATTAAAATAAAATAGGGTACATTTGCGGGTGTTACAATCACCCCAACTTTTAAAAAGTTTCGTCTCGAAACTTGAGAGTAGAAAACAAAAGTATCAAAGACAAGAATCGGTTTTCAAAATCAACACGAAAGCTTTTATAAGGGAAACATTTATGAAATGATTTTCTTCACGAAAACGGTTTAAGGAGATTTTTCATAAGTGCGAAACTTTATTTACGGATCACAAGAGTGCCCGTCACGAACAAGAACTCTAGTTATCCAAATAAAATCAATGTCGAAATAGTGAAATCGAAAACCAAAACAAACGTTAGTAAGTGCAAGACTAGTCACCAGACGTCTCCATTAACAAGTCCAAACATCCAACCAAACGCAAAATCCAAATATAAAAGCGAAAGAAATCTATTTTCTGCAAAAAGAGGGTACACAATCCATCTTTAGACTTCTTTGAAAAGTTCAATTAGGAATACAATATGGAAATTTGAAGGTTTTCTCAAAGATAAAATCAAAATAAGAAGACATTAGACGTACGTAGAGCAACTCGAACATCAAGCTCACAAATCACGATACTAAGAGGTACGTCCAACGAGCAAAATGGACCAAAAAGGGGAAGGATTGAAGAGTAGCAACTTGAGCAAGGGTCAATTCGAGGGAAAAGAGAGGGATGAACTCCAAACCTATCTCTCATCCATGATAATTCAAAGGTTTCTCGTAACTCGACTTCACCAACTTCACGAATAAACTAGTCCTCTAGACAATGTAATTTACCCAAGTTACACCTCAACATTTTCAATCATTAGATTCCTACTAAAATCTTTCATAACCACGAGACCTCAAGTCACCAACCTAACCATTCAAACCTAATTAGCATCGACTAAGGTCCATAGTTTTTAATCTGCAGGAGAGGTCCTTTAACGTACTATAGTATCCTTAAATCCATCACACTCTATCTGAAACTACTAACCAAAGAAATCTCATCTTAGGGGACCATATCTACTAACAACCACAAGGTGAACGGTAATTACCATAAAAAAAAACCCGGTGATCCAATTTATTCCAAAACTCATTATCCTAAATTTACAATGGAATTTGTCATCCTCAAAAGTCAAATCACAATACCTCAAGAAAGATCATGTACTAATCCCAAATCACTTATATTTTGCCAAACACATGGCAATGCGACCATTAATCAAATTATTTAGTTCATTAAAACTCAAAATGCATCGGTCTTCGCTTATGAAAATATTCCTCAAGTTTGGTCACCAAATCCAAATTCCACAAAGTAAATATTCCTGTTAGAGTCCAACATTTAAAGACAATAAATTCTCAAATAACCTTTAAAGCAATCACTATAATCCTCAACAACAACGAACTATTAATACGCTCATTTCGATCCTTAAAATGATATTACAACATCAAGCTCCAAAGTCTAAAGCCACTAAGTGGGATTCAACCTAAGCTTATCCTCAATTTCTTATAATCAACTAAACATGAAGCTGGCTCAACAGGGCGGGTAGATACCATATTTGAAACATCTTCAAAACATACCTACTAACTCCTTACGTTATCTAATAAGGAAAGTACCCCACAAGAGAATAGTGAAAGTAAACAAGTTATAAGGGACGCTAGGAGAAATCATCAAATGACCACGATAAGATGGAAAAGATGCAGGCGAAAAAGGGAGACGAGGTTGATCTAAGGAAGTGAACCTACCAGTCACGATCTCCGGGTGAGCATCGGCTTCGGCTCAGCTGAGTACATAGATGGATCCTTTAGCTTTGGCGCCTGGTGCGGGAGTCTGACGATCTGGGCACTCACGAAAGCGGTGACCCGGCTTCTTGCAGAAAAAGCAAAAGAAGGGTCTATCATAGCATCCAAATCCGAAGTGAACGAGTTTCTTACAACCGTCACAAATTCGTCCTTGAGCTTGAGCTTTAGGGGGAGCATTGGACTTAGGAGCCGCATTTGGGTTAGCTTGAGGGTGATAAGGAACAAGTGTTCTTGCATTGGCGTTTGAGGGAGCATTGAAACGCCTCTTGTTAGCATAGGCATTAGAAGAAGAGGGAGTGAAAGGTCTTTTGTCATGGAAGTTTGACCTTGGATTGAAAGAGGGGAAAGGAGAGGGATTCTTCATCCTTGCTTCGTCCTTGATGGCCTTCATGGAGTTCGCGGCCTAAGGGGCATCATCATGCAACTCTCCAAAAGAAGTAGAGCTCCCCATTACCTTGCTTTGGAGCATGGCACTAAGCTTATTACGATTGTTAAAAGCTCGTTCTTCATCATCCTTGATGAGTCGTGGTGCAAAGTGAGCAAGCTTGTTGAATTGAGTGGTGAAGTCTTGAGCCGTCAAGTCACCTTGTTTGAAATCGATGAATTCTTTGAGTCTTTGCTGTTTGAGTTCCTTGGGGCAAAATCGGTCCTCAACGAGAGCCTTGAAACATTCCCAATTGAAATTGACTTCAAGAGTAGCGGTGGGATTAGTAATCGACCACCAGTTGTCGGCTTCCCTCACAAGAAAGTGCTTCGCAATCCTCACTTTGTCTTCTTCACGGACTTGATACAAGTCGAATTGCTTTTCCATCTCCCGGAACCACTCCGAGAGTTTGGTAGGGTCCGGTTCTCCACCATACGGCTTGGTCTTGCTCCTAGCAATTTGGCTAGCCACCCAAGCATAGCCTCCTTGGTGATGGTCTTCTCTAAGAGGAGGGTCTTGATTACCTTGAGCATTGGCCGCATCTTTTTTATTCCTTAGAACTTGAGTGAGAGCCTCTAGAATGACATTCTCTACGAGTCGAGGTCTAACTTTTTTTATAAGAGACAAAAACAAATCAAGGTAAGCCCTAACACTTAGCATAAACAAAGAGACTACCAAGTAAAGTCCTTAATTTCTACCCATCTCTCATTTATTATTTCAAGGTCAAGTATTTAAGTTTAGGGTTCACGTGTGTGCGTCAGGAGCGTCATATGCTCTGATACCAACCGTGACAACCCTCGCGATAACGGAAATAAAACATAACAAGCATGCAATTTATATAGCGGAAAATACGATATTTTTGAAACTTTTTACATGCCGAAGAAAGAGTACGAGGAATGTCAAATATTTTGAAACTAAAGTATAACATACTACAAAGAGACATAGTCTCTCAAAACGGAATCAAGCTTAAAAGTTGTTTAGTAAACTACCTAAGAACGTCTATGGGTGAATCATCAAGTCCAACGCTCGCTAGCTCACACCTGAACCCAAAAACAATCAAATATCCAGCCAAGCAACCTATCCATTCATGAAACATGAACGCCACAGTCAGTGGGGAGTAACTCCGGGTTCTCCCAGCCATATCACAAGTAAACATACATAAACGGTAACAAACATGTAGAAGCATACATATATATATATATATATATATATATATATATATATATATTATATATATATATATATCTATAGAAGATATCTATCGTAATATCTATAATATAAGTATAGTATATTATCTATATATATATATATTTGTGTGTGTGTGTGTGTGTGAATTACGAGAAATACAAATAAGCATTTCAATATATATAGATATAGGCGCATGAAGTACAAAACTGTAAGCATCAAATTATAGACAGACTCGGGGAAGACACCCTTAGGCAACTATATACTCACTAGGGCTTACATCTCACCGTTAGTGGCATATACTTGATAAGATAGAGACTCGACATACAAACCACGCCAAGTCATCCATCGGTCACAAAGAGTCAACATATAGGCATCCATCCAAACATACAATTATGGTAACATACTCTCTCACGGTTAATGACACGTACTATCACCATTTACATCGGAAGTATGTTCAATACACGTCCACCGGATAAACATTTCCCTGAACCATACACGATAAACGTTTTGTATATGAAAGACTCATTTCCTCCTGGTAGGACGACGATAATAATACGGTCCTAGTCCAAACCTGGCTAGACTCTCGGAATAAATGTGTTCCGATTCGACATGCGAAAAACATTTCGCATCCCTGACTCGGTCAAACACAGAAGCCGAGTACTCTAAAGTCAGTCACAACTACACGAAAGAGGCGAAAAGAGCACAAGAATCATAATCAAGCGGTACGCTACATTCAATGACACCACCTTGCAAGGATACGACATTTGACGGCCAGGTCGATCAACACATTGCGTTCACCTCTCAACAACGTCGTCATACCCCCACTAAAACATGCATTCAAGCAACAAGGATACACCTCCTCGTTCCGACATTCCAATCTAACGAGCAAGGAGGTATAGCCAGGGAATGAGAGTTCATAGCACTCAACGATTAGTGCTCAAATAAAAACATAGGTAGAACCGACTCACAGGGGGACATATCAAAAACCGTCACGAAACATGCGATATAAGCGAGTGGGATATCATATATTCTAAACATGAATATTTAATGCTATTACGTAAGTTTATACGATAAACGAACCGTACAACTATTATAAGTGAGAGTATAAGGAAAGGAATGAAAAAGGATCTCAGGGGGTGCCGGCCGGTCAAGGGGATCTGTGACACCCTCAAATTTGCGGAAAGAAAAAATTTAACTAAATAAAAGATACGAATACATAACGAAGGTGTCATAAATAAAAAGGGTCATTACAAAACGGAAATAATATTATACAAAAGAAATATACAAGACGGGAGACATATCTCCCGTATAAATACGGAAATAAAAGAGTGTATAATTATATACAATCTAAGAACCGAATATAGGTCCAAGGTAAATACTTCGCTCGCTAGCTCGTCAATGTACCCAAATATGCATCACCACCTGTTCGACCGCATTAAATATAAACACGGAAGCCACAGTCAGTGGGGAGTAACTCCGAGTTCTCCCAGCCACGAAATGTCGAGTTTAATTAAACATGAATAACATAAAAGCAATGTATATGGGAAATACAAAACCTTAAACATATATGATATGCTTTTCATGTTATGAAACAATTAACTAACATATAACCTATCATATGAAAGCTATCATGTGAATACGATAATAAAATATAACACGAGGTAGGGAAGCTGGTATGCTGGCTCAGCGGTTACCATGTAACATGGCCCTGATACACTCAAACCCTAATCAACACGTAATCATGTGAATCAGTTAACAATCGGTAATCCAAACTCTATGAATCTTAGCCGGCTTGCATCTCACCTTCTAAAACTCATAGAATCATACAAACATGAATGACCAATACGTCTACAAACAGGCATAAGTTCCTAGTACCGTCAATAGTCGACTTCTGTAACTCGAGGCTATACTACAAGGTAGGAAAACATCCTAGTCCTAGACTGATCAGACCTAGCGACAACAGCTATTCCGTTCCCCGTCCCATGACATAACCGTCTATGAGAAACTCTACTAGGCGACCCCCTAAGCAGAGATGGCTAGTACTTAAGCTGGCTCCAGTACCAAAACGGATCAGGCAGCCATGCCCCGACTTGGATATAAACCCACCAAGCCGAGAAACAAAAGCTATCAACAAGTGAACATATACTCGTTAAAGACAGTACCTGCCTATCAATGTCATGGTCCAAGCTACTCATTTAGAATTAGAATGGTCAAGACGCCATATACTCATAATTCTCTATGGGTACTTAGTCAACACAACACCAACCATATAATCAAACAGTCACGGAAACAATTTCCTAACATGTGACTAAATGCATATAAATCATAACCAAATAACATATCGCCTCATATCTACTAAGGCTAATTCATTAATTAAATATAACCTTACTTGAAGACAAATCCCCGACCCGAGTCCCGCGACGGGTCATCAGTCAAAACGGGGCTGACTAGATCTTAGTTTGACCAAACCCGTTTGGTCAAACCGGCTAGAAACAGAGTCTTTTCCACATAGACATAAAATCAACAGATTCATTTCATGTTATTTTATTAAGACTTCTAACATGTGAATTATTCTATCATACAAAAACCCGTTTGACTAAAAGGATATTAAATTGAACTACGATCTCGTCTTATAATTTCTAACATGTGAGAAATAATAATTTAATGAAAAACCTTTTTAATTAAATATTTTACTTATTAATATTTCTCGCTTGCTAATTATTACAAAACGCGATAAAAATGACGATAACTCAAAAACCGTCACAAGTCCCAAAGTGGGACCCACGGGCTGATTTTTGGGCCAACATGACACAGGCCTGGACTGGGCCCCACGGACAGATTTGGGCCTGTTTTGGCCTTTTTAACGATTTTACTAAAAACCGTTTCTAATTATTTCCCGCATGCTTTAACATAATTAAAACCCGTCAAAACAACAACATAACAATCAAACATCGACACAACCCAAAGACCAAAACCCGGACACACCATGGACCGACCCAGACCGGTCTGGACCGGGCCTGAACCGGCCTGAACCGGCTGGTTTGGGTCCGGTTTCCAGCCACCCATTCCGGCCACCACCAAAACAACAACCCC